>WBNM01002589.1:0-10688 GCA_013399055.1 Ramphastos sulfuratus
CCAGATCATCAATGAAGATGATACTGGAAAGGTTTGGCTTTTTCAAGGTGAAGTTCTGGTGCTTGAAGAAGGAACTTACTACTGTCTTTTATATAGGGAGTAGGGAACTGCATGTTATGTTTCCTTCTGACTATAGGACATTAAAGTCCTTAGAAACACTAGCATACAAGTAGCTTGGTGCACAGAAATAAATAAACCATCTGCTTTCTTTAGGCACATGCCAGCCCATACAAGCAGAGAGATTTTGGTTGTCTTCAGCAGTCTGACAACATGTGATCCAGCCAACATCTACGACCTGATTAAGGTACAGCAGTGAAGTTTGACTACTGAATTGAACATCCAAACTATTAAGCTAAAAAAATAAAAAAAACAAACAAAAAAGACAATTGCAGTGTCATCATGAATTAATTTTAATGTAAATTTTTTAACTTTTTTAGTGTTTTCTGTTCTACATAACAATGTTTGTTTATTTGTTTTTTTCATTTGAAGTGTTTAAAAGCAGTTAAGATCAGAGTATCTGTTATTGGCCTGAGTGCTGAAGTTCGCGTTTGTACAGTACTTGCCCGAGAAACTGGAGGTATGTATCTAAAGCTCAGTAGTTATGCTATTACCACAAGTTTAAAATCAGAATTAAGTAATTAGTCATATATTCATTAATGTCTTTTGATATTCTGTTGTACTGACATAAAATTTATGAGTTTCCTAAATCTATAGTACAGAGTATTTAGAGAAATTATTGTTCTGCAAAGAAAATGTATATATTTTAAAACCTGATGTTCCGCATATAAAGCTGTATGATCATAGACTTGTACAATTGTTTTGGATGGAAAAGACCTCTACAATCATACAGTCCAACCACTGGCCTAACATCACCATGGCCATTAAAACACATCCTGAAGTGCCACATCCACCCATTTCTTGAGCACCTCCAAGGATGGTGACTCTGCCATCTCCCTGGGATATGGAATTTAGGTTAACATGTTTGTATTGGTTGTTGCAGTGGTAATTTGTGGTATCATTAACTATCATGGTGGAGAAAAAACTATGGGCCTTCACATCTTATTAAATATTCTGGTGATACTGATTTTAAAACATTTTTTTTCATAACATTAATAGGACTATTTTGTTAGGAAAAGGGTTGGCTAACAGGGTTTTTTACTAAAGTTGTTTTCTGTCATGAAGAATATAAGAATATGCTTGTATGTACCTGTTGATAATCTGTGAGTAAATAGTTTCTTTCTTTGTGGCAGGAACATACCATGTTATTTTAGATGAAAGCCATTATAAGGAACTCCTGATGCATCATGTTAGTCCTCCACCAGCCAGTTCAAATTCTGAGTGCTCCCTTATTCGAATGGGTAGGATATGATTTTCTTCAACATGCATGATTTGCACATCTTGTCTTTTTCTTTCTTTACATCTTCTGTGTTAAAGCTATACAAACAGCTAGAAGCATAATAAAGACATTGCACAATTAGTGTGGTTTTTTTTTTTTTTAATTTTAACTTCTATTTTGCAATTTTCTTGATGTTGTTCCTGCAGAGTAGTCAGCTTTTACATACATTTAAGGGTAAAAACTAGTAAGGTGAATGACTCAACTACAGTTGGAAACAATGAAGTGGAATGGTATTGCTTGTACAGGAACTGGTATAAAAGTAATACTTAGAAATGAAGGATGAAAAACTATTTTATTTCTCCCTCTGTTTTTTTCCCTGCAGAAGGCAGCTATTATAAGCTTAATTGACTGTAGGAGCCATCTGTTCACACGTGTAGTGCGTGTTTGTTAGGTGCACTGCAGTGGTGTTCCATCAGCAAAAGAATTAGGTACCTTTTCTTCTTCTGATGTATTTCTCAATACATTTAAGCCTGCAGTTAAACCAGAATCAGAACTCTTAATGTCAGGAATTAGAACACTCCTTTTTTGCTTTCATCTGCCTGTTTTTTACGGATAAGAATGTGTGTATCTCTGTGCATAGATTTAAATACTGCAGAGATGTACTTGTTATAGGTAAAGCCTGAGGAACAGTCTGAAAAAAATTAATTGTCCATTTCACATGAGCTGTAGAAAAACAAATGCTGTAGTCTCATCTATCCTATACTGCATTCAGAAGGTGAATATACACTTGGCATCTGCATATAAAAGTATTTTCCCCTTAATTAGAAGCCACTGTTGAACATTGATGTAGTGCTCTTTCTTCTGCCTTACCGTTGCATGTAACTTTCTTCTTAGCTTTTCTTCAAAAATGGGGCTCCAATGAGCTTTGGTTAATATGAAGTCCATGTTTCTTTTTCTTGAGGGAAGTAAAATGAAGGATTTGTTGGTAGATGTAGGTAGAGACCTGTAAAGAGAATTTGATACCTGTTAAAGAGTGTACTAGTTCTCCTGTAACAACAACCAACCAAAAGAGACAGACTTCAGTATTGCAAATAATATTTGAACCTCTTCATTGAAAAAAGAAACTGAAAAATTATGTGCATGTTTAAAATTTGAAATATGGGATGTCTTTTACTTTAGGTTTTCCTCAGCATACTACTGCATCTGCGTCTGACCAAGATGCAAAGCCATCCTTCAGCATGGCGTAAGTAGAGTTGATTAGAATTCAGTGAGCTGATTGTACCAACAGTTAGTCATAGTTAGAAAGTCTGCTTATCAGTGAAAACATTGCAAAATAATATGAACAAATGCATGTTGTAATTTCTGGGTTATAAAATTAATTTCTAGTAGAAATTTAATTTCTGTTTTCATATCCAGTATGTGGCTGTTGCTACTGCTCTTAAATTTACATTTTAAAAATGTTTAGTAAGTGGCTTCTAGTTTTGTTAGGCAGTGATGAGGATACAAAGGTGGTAGAAGATACTGAAGTAATCACTACCAGTTTTACTTGCATTTCGTGATGTGTGTAATTTTGTCACTGTGAAGACGATGAGGATGAAAGGTATTATCGGTAAGAAAGTATTTTTTATTTGTTTACTAATGTGATTTTAAAGAGAAGTTTAAAACAGAGGCCTTATTTAGTTAGTGTGTCACTGCTCTTCTCTTCAATGAAAGGAGTCACAGATTTTTGGCTAATAGGGGAGTCTGAATTTTCAAAAGGAAACAGTGGCTGCTGTTTGAAAGATAAGTACTAACATGCACGCTAAAGTCAATACAGATTATGTGTGCAAGTAGAAACGCTAACCAAAGTTACCTTTTATAACTTTTTTTTTTTTTAAGATACATTGTGTCCATTATGTGAGACAATTTGGTTCTCTGTTTTTGTGGAGAAATGTGGTTGCTGACATCTCACCCCATCAGTTACTTTCTGACACTTCCATACCCAAGGAACTGTTGAGCGGAAGTTACATAAACTTTTTGGAACTATTTCTTATGAGAACTTTTATAGAGTGTAGTGATGTAGTATTATGGTATTAAAATTGCCTCTCTCTCCTCTAGACAACTGGAAAACAACAGTGAGCCAGGTCTTACGCTGGGTGGATATTTCTGTCCCCAGTGCAGAGCCAAATATTGTGAACTTCCTGTGGAATGCAAAATCTGTGGTGAGTAGCAAGAATCAGTGAGCAGATGAATTATGAGTTTGACAGTTAAGGGATAGAAAAGTTCATCTCTACCTAGGAATTAAAAGCTAGCTTTGCATCCTAGAACATCAGCTTCTTACAAGGGACTGTCGGGACTGCATCTGCAACAATAAAGCAGTATCACGTACTCTAGTATGATGTTATAAATTAAAATCCCTAAAGCCAAGGGGAGTTACTCACATATGAATGGTAACAATTCACATATGTGAATGTTCATTCACCTATGAATGGTAAAAATTTGCTCAAGAATCCTGATTTAGCAGACACAGCAGTGTTTCAGGGTCCTCGCTACAAGGCCATGGAGATACAGAGTGCTTTGACGTCAAAGGACAGAAGTATCCTCTCTGCAATCCATACTGCAACAGTATATGGATGAAAGGTTCCGAAGTGGAACCCAAGAGCAGGCTTCACAGTGACATATGACAGGCTTTAGAGATGTTAATGGGATCCTTTTCGTCTTGCAAATGTTCGTGGATTATGCAAACAATGGTGCCTCTCTCTACTCCCACCCTTAATGAGGGCAGGAGGGAGGATTAAAATAAAAAATTATTAAGAAAGTGGAACATCTTCCTTATGAGGAACATCTTCCTACGACTGAAGGAGCTGGGTCTCTTTGTTTTGGAGAGGAGGATACTGAGGAGTTACCTCATTCATGTTTATAAATATGTAAAGGATGAGTGCCAAGAGGCTGGAGCCAGGCTGTGCTGGGTTATGCCCAGTGACGGAACAAGGGGCAATGGGTGGAAGCTGAGGCATTAGGAAGTTCTGTGTAAACTTGAGGAAAAATGTTTTTACTGTAAGCGTGACAGAGCACTGGAACAGGCTGCCCAGGCAGGTTGTGGAGTCTCCCTCCCTCTCTGGAGATATTTAAGATCCCCCTGGATGCGTTCNGTGTGAATGACAGCTGTCCTCCTGTTAGCTTTTACAGGCACATGACTAAACTGTGATTTATATTATCAAGATGCCTGTATTTGGCAATAGGATGAAATAATTGTAGTTTTGGGTCACCTTGTCCTAATTACATGTGAAGGTTTTCATATTAGTACAAGTTTAATTTCAGCAAGGTAATGAAGAAATCCTCTGTATCAGGAATAAGTTCTCCACAGCTGCAGCTGTAAGCAAAACGAGCTCAAAAGTTTACAATGCGTGTGAGTGAGTGATGCCGTTTGTGCCAGCAGACTAATCTCCTGTCATGATTTAAGCCCAACCAGCAGTTCATCCCCACCCAGCCACTCACTCACTGCCCCTCTTGGGATGCAAGGAGAGTAAGAAGGGTAAAAGTGAGAAAACAGATAGCAAGGTAAAGCCGGATTAGCTGGTAAAGCAAGAGCCATGCACACAGCCAAGCAGAGGGAGGAATTAAGAAGAGTGTGTCTAGCAGGTCAAGGATGATTCTCCTCGCCCTGTATTCTGCCTTTGTGAGACCATAGCTGGTGTACTGTGTCTAGTTCTGGGCAGTTATTTGGGAAGATAAATGCCATCAATCCAGATGTCCCCCCCACTTTCTTCCTCTTCCTCTTGTTTTATATGCTGAGCACTATGTCATGTGACATCCTATAAAGACAGACTCAGAGAGATAGGGTTGTTCAGCCTGGAGAAAAGAAGGCACTGGGAAGACCTAATAGTGGCCTGCAGAAAGGCTGGGGGAGAAACTGTTTATAAAAACTTGTAACAGTGGGATGAGGGGCAATGTTTTTAAACCAGAGCAGGGCAGATTTAGGTTAGACATAAGGAGGAAGTTCCTTCACAGCGCAGGTGGACAGGTTGCCCAGAGATGTGGTGGAGGCCTCATCCCTGGAGACATTCAAGGTTAAACTTGATGGGGCCCTGAGGAGCCTGATCTAGTTAACGATGTCTCTGCTCACTGCTGGGGATTTCAGCAGCCTTTGAAGATCCCTTCTAGCATAAGGCAATCTGTGATTCTATGATATATTTGGTCAGTTGGGTTCCCTCCCCATCCAGCTTCTAGTGCACCCCTAATCCACTTGCTGGCAAGGTGGGGGGAGAAGCAGAAAATGCCTTGACACTGTGTAAGCTCTGCTTAGTGGTAGCTAAAGAGCCCTGAATTAGCAACACTGCATCACAAACCCAAACCATAGCCCCATNATGATTCTCCTCGCCCTGTATTCTGCCTTTGTGAGACCATAGCTGGTGTACTGTGTCTAGTTCTGGGCAGTTATTTGGGAAGATAAATGCCATCAATCCAGATGTCCCCCCCACTTTCTTCCTCTTCCTCTTGTTTTATATGCTGAGCACTATGTCATGTGACATCCTATAAAGACAGACTCAGAGAGATAGGGTTGTTCAGCCTGGAGAAAAGAAGGCACTGGGAAGACCTAATAGTGGCCTGCAGAAAGGCTGGGGGAGAAACTGTTTATAAAAACTTGTAACAGTGGGATGAGGGGCAATGTTTTTAAACCAGAGCAGGGCAGATTTAGGTTAGACATAAGGAGGAAGTTCCTTCACAGCGCAGGTGGACAGGTTGCCCAGAGATGTGGTGGAGGCCTCATCCCTGGAGACATTCAAGGTTAAACTTGATGGGGCCCTGAGGAGCCTGATCTAGTTAACGATGTCTCTGCTCACTGCTGGGGATTTCAGCAGCCTTTGAAGATCCCTTCTAGCATAAGGCAATCTGTGATTCTATGATATATTTGGTCAGTTGGGTTCCCTCCCCATCCAGCTTCTAGTGCACCCCTAATCCACTTGCTGGCAAGGTGGGGGGAGAAGCAGAAAATGCCTTGACACTGTGTAAGCTCTGCTTAGTGGTAGCTAAAGAGCCCTGAATTAGCAACACTGCATCACAAACCCAAACCATAGCCCCATACTAGCTACTATGAATAAAATTAACTCATCCTTGCCAAAACCAGCAGACCTGTGTTACCTGAAACAGGACTGTGGCATGGCTTTGGCAGAATTACAGCAGGCTGCAGTAGAGCTGTGTAGTTGGGCACCATTTTAACTGGTGATGCATCATTGCCAAAGAGAAGTTGTGCATTTAGATTTAATATATGGTTGCATTTCATTTATGGCATGTGGATGAAAAAGTAGCTAACTTTACAACTGCACATTGCAAATGTACTTCTAAAGACTTGAGTTAAAACTTCTAATTAGACATTTGGGCAGTATGCTTGTTCCTTAGGTGGTGTTCTGGAAAAGATTATGGAAGCTAAGGAGCAAATCATTTCATAGGTTTTAGTTCTTAAAAGCTCTGAACCATTAAGTAACCGAAAATACTTTTTCCTTTTTTCATTCTTTTATACAGAAGAAATTCTCAGTAAATCCTCTCTTGTAATGATTTTGATGTCTCTTTAATTACAGGTCTTACGTTAGTGTCTGCTCCTCACCTGGCTCGGTCTTACCACCACTTGTTTCCCTTGGATTCCTTTCAGGAAATTGCCCTGGAAGAATATCAGGGGGAACGGTATGCAGATCATATTTGTCTTAAGTAATGTACTTGTGAACTTAGTAATTTATTTGGTGCTTTGGTCCCGGAAGTAAAAATAGCTTCCAGCAGCTTCTTTGCTTCTGGAGACAGTGTTGATTGGGCACTGTGGGGCACTTCTGGCAATAACAAATATTTGTAGTTCCATTAATAGGTATCCTGTGTGTTGAGTTCAGTAGCTGAAATAATTGCCATAAATTGCTACTAGCTATGAGATGATTTTTAAACACTATTTTACATCACCTTGATCCTTTTTTTTTTTTTTTCAATTAAAATATGGAATTTTGCATATGCAATTTTACTTTTAGGTATTGTCAAGGATGCCAGGGAGAAATGAAAGATCAAAATGTAAGTATGTTGAACTTCATTGGAATTTGCATTGAGGGGTGTCAGAGATGATCCTTTACTATAACTTTCTAAAGACCAGAAAAATATTTGTGAAAGTTTATGCCATGGTTAACTAGAGTTTCCTGTTAGGGAGTCACACCTTTTAGACTGCAAAGTCTAACATAAAGTGTGGGAAGGATTTTCCTGGAGAGTTGCATGGATGAGCTTCCACTCTGTGCTGCCTGGAAGCACCTAGAGTGAGTGACTCAGCTCGCCCGTTAGACACACTTGCTGTTAGAAACTTTCCCTCCATTGGGTTTCTGTGATGCTAGCAATACAGTCAATTTACACTGTCCTGATGAGTAGCCCTCCTGTAGCGCTATGATGGTGATAGTTTCTTGATTCAACTTATTTCTCTACCTTTTCCACACAGGTATACCTATGTAAAGTGTGTCAGAATGCATTCTGCATGGAATGTGATTTGTTTGTTCACGATACCCTGCACTGCTGTCCAGGATGCATTCATGAGCACCCTGCTCCCACGTCTCTATGATGTCATCTTCTTTTACAACTCATCATGTCTGCACCATTCTTGCATAAATATATTGTGCATATTCAGCCATAGCTGTTACTGAGGCATCTCAAAACAAGAAGGACCTAGATGATTACAGAAAGATGAACACTGTCTTGGGAGCACATTTTTAACTTTCACGTAATGTGGTAATAATTTTATTACTATTAATATATTCTTAAAGTATCTCTATCTATTTTCACTCCTATTCTCTGAAAATCTCTGGCTTTTTCTGAATGTTATTAATGAACATGTATATTTATAAATGCGAAAAATGATAAAACTTTTGTATGATGATGGTTCATCTTTGCTTCATTATTCCATTGAAAAAGAGGCCTTGAAAATATATTTTAAATATTAATTGCTACAATCTCCTGTTTTTGGTGGGTAGTGTAGTTCTATAGATCAAAATAGCTCTTTTTAGGAATTTAACAAAGATGTTTTTGAGCAATTAACTGGGAGGACATTTCAAATACTAATTTCAAGTATTGTGGCTATTTACCTCGGTCTTCAGTAAGGCAGCTTGGATGCAATCATTGCCCATAAGCCGAAAACACATTTTAGGTTTTAATGGCACAACTTGAAGCTAGCTGAGTCCTGTTCCTGTTGTGCTTCTTGTTGTGTAGCTTAGGTTTCACTTTGTCTTAGGAGCGTAAAGGAAAGAATTTGCAAAGTTTGTGTAACCAGAGGTCTTCTACCCTTTGTTTGATGGTCACAGTGAAACTGGTTGGAGTCTGTACTGGTTTAACACAGTCTGCTCCCACAAACAAGCACCACCCCAAAAAGATCAGGAGCAAAAGTAACACAAAAAAGCCCTGTGTTGAGATAAGGAATGTAATGAGATGATAAGATCATAGAATCATAGAATGGCCTAGGTTCGAAGAGACCTTAGACAATCCATTCCAGAATCTTGCCACCCTTCTCCACTACAAGGGTGACAAGACTCTAGAATGGGTTCTTCAGAGATGCCACGACATTGTCAGCCTCTTACTCTGTACCATCTGTGTCATGCCCAGCAACAACTGACATCACACAACACACGTTGTACATCAGCCACTGTCTGTACTCAACTAGAAACAAGATCACTTTGCAGTATACAGAAGAGTTCTCACTGCAGTTTCTCTGAAGCTCCACTCTGTTCCATTACAGTCTGGACTAGTCCATGACCAGTCCAAAAAGTAGGACTGTGTTTTCACTCCTGGGGCAGTCAGTTCCAGTGACTCCTTCCACCTTGGTGCTTAGGGACATGGTCTAGTGTTGACCCTTCAGTGCTGAGTCAAGGGTTAGATCATTGAGATTTCTTGCACTCAGCTACATACTCTGTGAAAGCAAACTGTGGCTTGCATTCTGGTGCTCACTTCCAACACATCTAGCTGTGGGGATGTCCCTGTCACACCAGGAACACAGATGGATTCCAGCTGTCATAGTTGCATGGTGTCAGAGTAGATGAGGTATCTACCTACTAAAGCTTTATACTCTTGTGAGTTCTACCTGACAAGCCATCAGTTCCCTACAGTCCAATAAACTCAGCTGTCCCTCTCCTTCATCTGGCTGGAGGCAGGGGCCCTCTAATTCTCAGATCACTTGCATCTTGTGAAGATGTTTTGGAAGTTCCTTCAGGAGGATCAGAAGCAGTATCAGCCTGTCTACTCTTTTTGGGTGACTTGCCACTGGGAACTGAGGCAACATTCTTTGGGGGAGAATTCCCCTCTAATTCATGTACTCGTGCAGCCAGGACTGCAATGGGTTTTACATCCCACTTCCTCAGGTCCTCCCTATGGTCACACAAGTAAAATCACAGGGTAGGCCATTGTGTGTNTGGAATTCCAAGAAATCAGAGATGACCACTGTTGCAGACACTTACACGCATTCTCCCACACCCCCTAGCACTCATCATTATCCACCCTCAGGGCAGATTTTCTGGTGTTCTTGGGAAAGACCCAAGCCACCCCTGGTAAGCAAATGCATTGACATGGTGAACACACTACGGAAAAAAACCCCTAAAAAATTAACAAGCCTTAATTGAATACTCTCAAAGCAAGGGTTAGAATGAATTAGCAGAAGTGCAAGTCATTTCTTTCCTCAGCTAAGCCCACAGAGAAGCGGAAAGTATGGTGTGGGGAGAAAGAGGAACAGGTGTCCTTGACTGAACATTGAATAATGGAAATTGAGAAAAATGCAAGAGGCTGCCATTTTATAGTGTCCGTGCAGGGTGTGAGTGCAGTTTGAACTTGTAAGGATAGGGCACCTGAGTAAGAAGAGGTTGTGATGGTGCAGTGCCTAAATCAGAACATGACATTTTGTTTTCTGAAGTCATCTTGTAATGTTTGTCATATATCTAGAGTAATTCAGTGGCTGGTATATCTGACTTAATTTTCATAATTGTGAGCTTTGTTGTCAGATTAGTGATAGCAATAACCTAGCCTAGCCACTGAATCTTGAAAGTGTGAACAAACAAAAAAGCAAACCTCTATCTCAAATTAGTTTCCTGTTTTTCACGCTCATCATGTACAAACAATGCATAAAACTTTGCAGTCTTCACAGGCAATTTTCATTTCAAGACCTTCAAAACCTAGAATCATAGAATGGTCAAGTTGGAAGGGACCTCAAGGATCATCTAGTTCCAACCCCCTGCCATAGGCAGGGACACCTCCCACTAGAACAGGTTACTCAAGGCCTTAGCCAGCCTGGCCTTGAACCCATCCAGGGAGGGAGCATTCACAACCTCCCTGGGCACCCTGTTCCAGTGCCTCACCACGCTCACTGGAAAGA
>WBNM01002589.1:10693-24653 GCA_013399055.1 Ramphastos sulfuratus
GTTGGCCTGGGCCCACCTCTCCAGCCTGTCCAGGTCCCTCTGGATGCCATCCCTGACCTCTAGCAAGTCGACTGTGCCACATAGCTTGGTGTCATCTGCAAACGTTCTGAGGGTGCACTCGATTCCTCTGTCCATGTCACTGACAAAGATGTTAAAGAGCACTGGTGCCAGCACTGACCCCTGAGGGACACCACTTGTCACTGGTCTCCAGGTGGACATTGTGCCCTTGATCACCACTCTCTGCATACGATCGTCCAGACAATTCCTTATCCAGCAGTGCTTCACCCATCAAATCCATGTTTTTCCAGCTTGGTGACCAGGATGTCATGTGGGACAGAGTTAAATGCCTTACTCAGGTCCAGGTAGATGACATCAATTGCCCTTCCCTTGTCCACTGTCGCTGTGACTTCATCATAAAAAGCCACCAAATTTATCAGACGTGATTTGCCCTTGGTGAAGCCATGTGACTTCAATTGTTAGCATAGCTCCTTCTGTGCATTTCCTTCTACTTCACCCTGCGGGAGGGCTAGAATGCAGTAATTCTACTGTATTAGCAGAAAAAAGATGACTGTTTTGGTACCTGTTTGTCCATGTGTGCCCTTTGAAACAATCTCTATAAGCCCTCCATGCTATCAGGTAATCGCAGTTCCTGTGACTGTTAGGGTGTCATAAAAGGTAGCAGATAAAGGACATATTTAATAGGGTTTGGTGTGATTTAGTAGGCCATTCCAAGCCAAAGGAATACTCTAAGCATCTGTCTTGTAGACATTCTGATACAGTTAGAAGCACTTGGCATGGCTTACCCAGGGCAATGGTGGAGTCCCCAGTCCTGTAGGTAAGAATTGTGTAGATGTAGTGCTTAGGGATGTGGTTTAGTCAAGGACTTGTCAGTGTTAGGTTAATGATTGGTCTCAATGATCCTAAAGTTCTTTTCCAGTCCGGGCAAGTCTTTGATTCTATGATGCTTTCTGATAATATTTTCATCTTTACAATCAGCATTTCCTAATCATAGAATCACAGAATACTACAGGTTGGAAGGGACGGAAAAGAAGGCTTTTTCAAAACACTTCAAACCTGTTCTGGGTTTCTCTCTGACTACATATTATACTTGAAAGTGGTGTAGAAAGCTGTGTAGAAACTGTGGCATGTAGTCCATTATCTGCTTGCTCTCTGAGTAACAATTTGGTCTGTGCTTTCCCACCCTTCTCACTGGAAGGGATGGTCAAACTAGGTCATGAAAAATTGCTGCCAAAGCATCATCTCTCTTGTGTGTAAACAATTTCAGTGTTGGCTGATGTGATATGAATTTTCTGCTCGGACAATCTGAGTGGATCTGTGCTGGGCTTTCAAAATAGAAGAATGCCAGGCAGTGCAGGTGTATTTATGAGATCCTGCCAGCTGCTATGTTCAGGCAACAACCAGCAGAAGCAAAGGATAAGTTGGCAGGAAAGGGCAGTGGTATAAGGAGGATAGGAAGCTGTAGTTAAGAGGAGAGAAACCAATGACATTAGGATGTGAGATAGCAAAGTGCACCGATGAAAATCTTGGCAAACTGTCAGAACAGAGGGATTAAGTAGGTCAACCCAGTTTCATTGTACATGTCTGGCTTCATCACAGAATGACTTCCTTCAAATTTGGACAAATACCAGTTTGGCCTGGAGGAACTGTCAGCGAGTCAATGACAGCTGCAATGCATTTGATATAACCCCTGTACCTGATGGCTTCAAAAATTTTAACGTGAAGAATCTGTTGGTGATCAGAATTAAGCTTGAAAATAACTCCAAGATGGGCAAAAAAGTTTAAAATTTCAGTACTGTATTCCACTAGAACTTGTTAATACTGAACAGCCATTTTAATTTCTCTTTTAGAGAGGCATATAGCATCTCTTGAGTTGCCTTCCCTTTGCTTCTGCCCTATAGTGTCTACCTTGAGTTTTCCATCCCAACAAAAAAAGAGGACCTGAATTTTTCAGCTGTAACTTTATTTACCTCCACAACTAAGTGTGGAGGAATAAGCAGGACTGTGCTTTATTTCCCTGGAGTATTTTCCCTCCTGATACTCACTGTCCACTCGGAGGAAGAAGAGAGGGAACAGAGTTGGGCAGCTGAGTCCAAGTCATGTGCATAGCTGCTCTGATAGGTCAACAGGCTGGTAGTGACCACTGGTTTAGCTACCGTTTTCCAGGAAGAACCTTACTTTTCAGTCCAAGGCCCCTAGAGAACCTTTTCTTATATGCTATCACAACTACCTAGCTATACTTCAGCATAACCATGCAGTAGAAACCGACAACATCCAGCACACAGTACCCTCAACATCTGTCTGTTGGATAGGGTTTTACAATACACCTAAACCAAGTAGCTTTAAGGATTAGTTGCTTACAGGCTTTCAGTCCCATGAAATGTTGAAAAACTAGAATATTTTCCACATGTGAAAGACAACAGACATTAATCCAATGCAAAGCTTGCTTGCATTTCACGGCCATAATGATTCATCAAGATTCTAGTTACAAAGTAAAACACAGGCCATCTGATTTGAACAGAGGAATCAAACTGCTGCTCCACCTTTTTATCTGTCTCATTTGCTGTGACAGATGCTTCCCTCTACAGGAAACTTCATGAATGGAGCTAGGAGAACCTTCACGGGCTTTGATCTTTGCTCACTGTACAACAACTCTGTAGCATTACAATGCTTTATTTTGTATCTGGATTTATTAAGAGCTTCCAAGACACCTCTGGTTTTCACCTGAATGGCTCCAGCTACTTCAGTTCTGTATCCTTTGTGGCAGCAATTTCATCTTGCAAGAAACTAACAGAAGTGGGTCATTTTTGACAGATTTGATGAAGGCCATGCATTCATGCCCTTCTGAAAGGAACCAAGTGAGATGGATGGCTGTCCTAAACTATGGCTTCCTTTTATCCCTAAGAGGACTCACGAGACCTCTTAGATCCTTTATGGAAAACAGTTCAGCCTTTTCTGTTGACGATCTTTTGCAAGCTGCTGAGTTACAGAGTTAGAGATCCTTGCAACAATGGCAGGAGTGAACCCAAGGAAAGAAACCTGCAAGGAACCTATTGCCCAGAGTCTAAATTCAAATGTTTCTTATTTGGCTCTGGTGATGTCAGTCACTGACATTACAAGATTCAGGAATGCTATTACTTGCTTAATCTTAACAGGAAAGGTTGGCTTGTCTCTGCAGCATACAGTTTGGATGTTCTTAATCTGGAGGAGTTTATCCTTCCTGCAAGAAAGGGAATAAAGTCTGCAGCCAAACTTTAGACACTTCTCATTTGTCCTGTGTCTGGATCATAACAGCCTATTAGAAACAGATGAGTTTAATGGAGAGAACTTAAAACATGAAGTAATATTTCTGAGTAGAGAAGCTATTTCTTAAGGATAAATTAACATTCGGTTCATATACATCACAACTGTTGCAAGTTATTTGTAATTTTCAGTGGGTATCACTTAATCCTGCTCTATGCATAGCCAAAAATATTTCTCGCTCATTGAAGAATGTGGGGGTTAGAAGTGACCTCTCGGGATCATCTTATCCAAACCCCCCGCTAAAGCAGGCATGCCCAGAGCAGGTGGCCTAGGATTGCAATGTCCAGAGGAGAAGACTTCACAACACATCTGGGCAGCCTGTTCCAGTGCTCTGTCACCTTCACAGGAAAAGAAGTTTTTCTTTCCTGCTAAAGTGAAACCTCCTGTGTTCTAGTTTGTGTAGAGACAGAGACCTGCTGGAAACAGTCCAGCAGAGAGCCACACATATGTCTGGGGCAGAGAGACTGAGAGATCTGGGGGTGTTTAGTCTGGAGAAGAGAAGACTGAGAAGAGATCTGATCAATGTGTACAAATATCTGAGGTGTGAGTGTCAAGTGGATGGGGCCAACCTCTTTTTGCTGGTCCACAGCAGTAAGACAAGAAGCAGTAAGACAAGGCTACAAACTGGAACATAGAAGGTTTCACCTCAACATGAGGAGAAATTTCTTTGCAGTGAGGGTGATGGAGCACTGGGACAGGCTGCCCAGGGAGGTTGTGGAGTCTCCTCTGGAGACTTTCAAAACCCATGTGGATGCGTTCCTGTGTGAACTACCCTAGGGGATCCTGCCTTGGCAGGGAGGTTGGACTCAATCTCTGGAGGTCCCTTCCAACTTCTAAGATTCTGTGATTCTGTGATTCGTTGCCCTTTGTCCTATCACTGAGTACCACAGAAAAGAGCCCAGATCTGCTCTGTTTCTCTCCAGCCTTTACATATTGGTAAGGATTTGATATGGTCACAGTATCACAGTATCACCAAGGTTGGAAGAGACCTCAAAGATCATCAAGTCCAACCCATTACCACAGACCTCAAGAATAGACCATGGTACCAAGTGCCACATCCAAATGTGCCTTGAACACCTCCAGGGACGGTGACTCCACCACCTCCCTGGGCAGCCCATTCCAGTGGGGAATGACTCTCTCAGTGAAGAACTTTCTCCTCACCTCGAGCCTAAACTTCCCCTGGCGCAGCTTGAGACTGTGTCCTCTTGTTCTGGTGCTGGTTGCCTGAGAGAAGAAAGCAACCTCCTGCTGGCCACAACCACCCTTCAGGTAGTTGTAGACAGCAATAAGGTCTCCCCTGAGCCTCCTCTTCACCAGGCTAAACAATCCCAGCTCCCTCAGCCTCTCCTCNCTGGTTACTGACTTGATGCCCTCGTCCAGATCATCAATGAAGGTGTTAAAGAGGATGGGGCCCAGTACTGATCCCTGGGGGACACCGCTAGTGAGCAGCCTCCAGCTGGATGTGGCACCATTCACCATCACTCTCTGGGCTCGGCCCTCCAGCCAGTTCCTAACTCAGCACAAGGTCAAAGAGCCTAAGGTCTCTCAGCCTCTCCTTGTAAGAGAGATGCTTCAATCCCCTCATCATCTTTATGGCCTTCCTTAGGACCCTTTCGAGTAGTTTCCTGTCTCTCTTGTACTGGAGAGCCCAGAACCAGACAAAATGCTCCAGGTGCAGACTCACTAGAGCAGAGTAAAGGGGGAGAAGAACCTCCCTTGCTCACTAGAACACCATTTAGCCCTCTTGGCCATGAGGTTGCATTGCTGACTTCATAATGACAACTTGCCATGTAGTGTATCTGGCTGCAGTACCTTTCAACTTATTTATGCACTGGTTTTCTCAAAGCTACACTTTTCTTAACATGCCACAGGTCTTTGGCTTTTTTGTTTTGCACCTACCATGAAGTTACTCTCCAAAGCTTACTCCATATTTCCTAGAACAAGATCTTCCAATGTGTGCAGTGTCAGCATCCTTGGTGCTGGTTTGTAGACTGGCAGCTGTATCCTGTCTCTCCTTGGGATGGGGAGGGTGGAGGCATGTGAAGACTTTGTGTACGACCAAGGGTTAGAGACCTTAAAGCCAGAGGAGCTCAAAGGGTCGGGAAAACTCTTTCAATGTTCTGGCAGATCAGCAGCCCAGCTGATCTAGCTCTGAGCACTCTCTCAGCTGCACAGAAGCAGTTCACTCCTCTGCCACTGTGTGTGTTCTGGTCCCCGCCATCTCAAAGGTGCAGGGCTGGCACAGCATTCCATATGTCAGTGTTTTTCAGTCTGCTGAGGCCAGAATGGGACATGGGAGACCACATGCAGTGTCAAAAGCACTAAATAAGAGATGAAAGCAGTTTGAGGGTTTTAAAACCAGTAATTTATTGTCCAAAATTTGTGTCTGAAATCACCAATGAAAGAGTTGTTTCTTCACCTTGAATGCAATGGAGTGATGGAGCATCTGCTTTCTTGGAGGCCATGCTGGTGTTCTCTGTTCTTCATTGCTTGGTTGCATGTGGCTTCATTTTGACCCATGCATTTTGAAGCTGAGGCAAAAGCTCGCTGTGGACAGCCACCCCACGGTGGGCCAAGTCCAGGTTCCACTAACCTGGGTCATGATGCAGGGTAGTCTGACAGGCTCTGGTGATCTCCAGTGGTGTGTGGCAGTCTGCGATGGCATCTTCCAAGATGCCATCTCCAGAGGAGTCCTTCAAAGATGGCTGGAACTTGAACACCTCAGCCCCAGCTTCAGGCCTCTGTAACATGAGTGGAGCTGCAGTGGTGTTCCACAGCTCCGACAAGGCTCTGCAGCCATTTCTGATGCTTGCTGGTGGGATCTGGTGCTTTCTGGTAGGCTCCAATGGTCTACCGGTGGCGCAGTGCGGCTGGCAGCAGCTGATGGCAAACACACTCCTCACCGATCCTGCAGGGCTCAGGGCAGAGGAAATGCCTGCCTCTCCTGAGGGGTGGGCTGAGGAGATGGCACAGCAGGGCTCAGCTGCAGCCGGGCAGCCAGGTGAGCTCCAATGCCATTCCAGCTGGGTTTGCTTATGGCTGGCACCGTCGGCAGGGTTGGTGCTGCTTGTTTGAAGCCAGAGGTTTGGGTGGTCCCAGGAAGTCTGCGACAGTCCTTTGACACTTTGGGCACCATGGTGCTGGAGGCAGCTGAGCCAGGATGGTGCAATGCCCCAGGAAGCCTGATTCAGTTGTATCCACCCACACTGGCTACAACTGGTTTTGAGGTGGATCTACCCCCACTGTCTGTTGACAGTCTTGAGGTGTATTCACCTCCACAGGCTGCTGCTCTTTCTCTGGTGGGTTGATGTCCATGGGGTTGACACGCTTGCTGGAGATGCTGCTGGTACTGTCAGCTCCTTCCCATTTTGGGGGAAGTGGAGACAGCCTCAGAGTTCCCAGAGACCTCAGTTATACACCTGATTGTGGGCTCTCAGTCTCACCTTTGAGTTTCCAGTGAGCTCAATCATCCACCTGACTGTGGCCTCCCACTGTCGCTTAGAGGCTCCAACAACAGACTTTGGACTCTTGCTCTCATCTCACCAGATTCTCCTCTCCCAGGCATGCTCGGTGTCAGACTCTCTGGATGCACAGCAAGCTGTGAGGCTTGCTTGGGTCACCAGTCATAGGCTGGTGCCATCACCAATGGAAACCACTCTGGCCAATGGACTTGAAGGTCCCACTGGAGGAGGCCATTAAAGGCCCCACTGCAGAAGGCCACTGGAGGGTCTCACTGAAGGCCCTACTGGGGGAGGTGTTGCCTTCGGGTTGAAGGCGTGGTGACCTGGTTCAGGAACGGTACGGTAGCATACCCCAGCTGCTCGGTCCATCAGCTCACAGACACCAATGTGGTGGATGGCAAATGGCATTTATTGATAAGCAGCATAGCATTATATAGTCAAAGTTTGCTACGTCAGTTCCGTCTGCTTGCATCATAACTGACCACAGGCTATTAGAGGTGTGACCCTATCTTTCCATCCAGCGCGATATCTTCCGGTCGCCAGACCCTGACTACCACAGGGAGGTCATTTAAGACTCCCACTGGGGGATGCAATTAAAGGCCGCAATAGAGGAGGCCAGTGAAGCCCTAGATTTTGCTGAAACCTCTTTTGAAATGCCTCCATAGTTCCCCTGACCAACTGAAAATAGAGCTTCTCTGACTTAGTTGCTAGTTACATTAACTTACATACTCTGGATGTTGAAACTGAGTATTACCAAAATATTTCTTTAATACTTATTTAGTGCAGTGTATTTTAGTGTATTTTTTTAATTATTATTTAATACTTATTTAAAACTGGCATCTCGTATACAGGCTAGAGAAAACCTCCTCGTTTGTAAGCAAATGCTATGTCTGTCACATCATCTGCCTTTATTTTTGACATACATTTTAGTATATAGAGCGACGTGATAACAGGAGTCCTTTCTTATGTGTAGGCTGACCATAAGGCAATTCCCATGTGATGGTGGTACACAGTTCAGTGGAAGAGGTGGTTAAACTCAGTATCATAGCTGTGCAAAGCCAGCCTAGTGTCTGACCTCAAGTGGCTGCAAGGCTTCAAGTGGCATTGTATTGGCTTTGCTCTGCAAAAGCGGTACTGAAACACTTGTAAGCACATTAATGTCACATTCTACTAGGCAATAATGTACCTGCTAAAGTATCCTCTATTTTGTAACTCCTCCATCTGAGGTGTTAAAATGCTTAAATGAGTTCAAAGTTCCACTTTTTTTCAACCTGATAACAACAACTTGTTTTTATTTTTAAAGACAATACATAGGCATCACTGTATTTTTGTTAATATATCATATGATATTATAGGTTATCATATGATATTATAGGTTATTATATGATATAACCTGCCACCCAAAAATATGGACTTATCGGAACCAAAATTACTCTGTACTCCACACACAATTACAGGTTGGGATGTCAGTGGGGAATACACTACTGCACAGCCAATTAAGCTTTAACCTTAGCCCTAAGGTTAAAAGTCATCTACAGAGATGAATCTAAGTGTCCATGCACTCACTCCTACAGGGGAAACCTTCCATTTACCAAAGCAGAGGTGAGGAAGTATCCTTAGATTCCATTGCAGTCTAAGGGCAAAAGATCCAACTGCTAGACCACTGCTTGTATGGAAATCAATTCAAAATGTCTCCATAGTGGGACTCATTTACACTCATGGTCAGTTCTAATTAGTTGGAAGGCTGAGCCCACAGAACCACACAAGAGCAGGGTGAGAGCTTCTGGGCCCAGGGATACCAGTCAATGCCTGAGAGGCACCAAGCTGATCTTCATCAGCTCCTAGCATGCCTCAGCCCTTTGTTAGGTCCCTGTCAGGCTTTTGTGTTTGTCAGGGTGGGTGTACCTGCCACAGTTAGCAGCATCTTTAAATCCTTGCTGATGTCTGTTTACTTTTGCAGCAAAGTTTGCAAACTGTGGAGGCTTCCAGAAGCTTTAAAAGCTCTCAGTGCTGGAAATCACTACCTTTCAGGAAGTGGTTGGTGAAACTTCTTCAGAACACTTAATGGTATCTGCTTTAAATGAGCAGGACACCAGCCTGATGTTCACACATCGGATCAAAGCCAGCGCACCAAGCCTGATGGCTTTTGTTCAGTGTGTGTGTTGACTGCCTGTTCTTGTGGGTTGGCTCCTTCATGCAGAAGAATTCCAAGATGTTTGATATCGTGAAGGAGCAACATCCTTAGGCTAGGAGTTTAAAAATATTCTGCTAATGGGTCTTGGCACTTTCACCAGTTTCTCAAGAATAGGAAGATTTTGAAAGTGGGTTTTTTTTTTTTCTCTCTTCCTCCCTGTATTGTGAATTTTACACCTGCATTTCAAGTATCGTAGAATTTTCATGGGGACAAAATGTGCCAGTATCTGCTACAGCAGGGTTTGGTTAATGTCAAAGGATCAAGGAATGCAAGACAAGATTAACATAACTCTAAAAGCCTGACTTGTTCTACAAAAATGGTTATAGATTGTGTCTGCATACCTCCCATAGAAAAATGGAAATTTTTGCTCAAAGCCTATTTAAAATAAATTATTTCTATTCAGCTGTTTCGCTTGCAGTGAAATAGAATACATGAATCACTTATGAAATAAAATCTTAAACCTCTTTCTAGTCAAGACTGCACTAATAATAATATGGGATGACAGATTTTGCTAGTGTTAACAACTGATAAAGTCCACTTGTTGTAATGCCAGATGCAAACACGAGACTAGCTGTTGGAGGCATGTGGCAGTCGTGCCTCTGCAGCACTAAACACTTTCTGAACAGCTGATTTAGAAGCTTTATGTCACTTCAAACTATCTTCATGGGATCACAGAAAACATTCAGGTTGGAAAAGAACCTCAGGATCACCAAGTCCAACCAATACCCCTACTCTACAAGGTCCACCCTAAACCATATCCCCAAGCATCACATCTAAACGACTTTTAAACACATTCAGGGTTGGTGACTCAAGCCACCTTCCTGGGCAGTCCATTCCAATGCCTGACCACTCTTGCTGTGAAAAAAAATTCCTACTACCTAGTCTAAGCCTATCCAGTCACAGCTTGAGGCCATTCTCTCTTGTTCTATCACCACTTACCTGTGAGAAGAGACCAGCACCAACCTCTCCACAATGTCCTTTCAGGTAGCTGCAGACAGTGATGAGGTCTCCCTTCAGCCTCCTCTTTTTCAAACTAACCATCCTCAGCTTCTTCAGTTGCTCTTCATAAGATTTATTCTCCAGGCCCTTCACCAGCTTCGTTACCCTCCTTTGCACTCGCTCCAGCACCTCCACATCCCTCTTGTATTGAGGTGCTTCAGACACACACAAGTGAGCAGTGTGGCCTTGTGGCACTAGCAGCATTGCAGCTTGTATGACAAATAGCATGGCCAGCAGGGCCAGGGCAGGGATCACCCCTCTGCACTTGTGTCTTTGGTTTAGGAAGTGAGGCAGATGCTCTTCACACCTCCTCAGAGGAGTGGAAGAAAACACTCCACGCGGGACTAGAAAGAACTGGAAATTTAAATGGGAATACTATTCACAACTAAACACAGCAGTACAAAAACATGTGAAATACACCAATTCATATTTGGCCTCAGCCCAGTTCTCTCCAATCTGGGCTTTACCAAGATCTCACTAGGCCAGAGCCTTCCCAAAAACTTCCCCCAACCAGACCTCAATCCCAGGCCTCTATGCCATACCTCCCTACCCGAATGACGCAGTAAAAATCAGCTCTGCCAAGGCCTAGCCAAACTATAAACCTTCCCCTGCAGTCCAGAGATAGGAAGGAAGGGAGACAGAGAGAAGGAAGGGGCCGAGCAGCTTGTGTCATTCACTTATAAAGGGGAGATGCAGGCATTATGGGAGTGAAATAACACAGATTACACTTCAGAGTGTCCACTTCCTGGGCAATTTAGCCCCTTGGAAGACTGTACTTGATGGTTAAGACATCCCAGTTTCTTAAACCCATAACTTGCCACTGGTGAGCCTGTCCCAATGTTTGGTAGCCCTCTTGTTGAAGAAGTTTTCCCACATGCCCAGGGAAGTGGTCGAGTCACCATCCCTGGAGGTATTTAAAAGATATGTAGAAGTGGTGCAGAGGAACATGGTTTAGTGGTGGTCTTAGCCACATTGGATTAACAGACTCAATGACGTTTAAGTTCTTTTCCAACCTAAATGATTCTGTGACTTTTCTATAGAAGCATGACTCCATTTCCATCCACCTGTTTTCCTGAACCATTCTGTTCCTCCATGGAGATCACATCCTTCCTCTTGGCTTGGAGTTCAGGTCCCTGCATGGCAAAACCAATTTCTCTTTGAACACAGCAGTCTCTCCTGTAGAGGTTAGAGGTGCTGTTGCAGCCACATATTCCTCCAGGAATACAGCTCAGGGCCTTCCTGAATCTGGGGTGGGGGATGAAAAGGCAGAGACAATGAAAAGGCAGCAACAAGTCCCCCAGATGTATCTTTGTGAGAAGATACTTTAATGCTTGTTTTAACTTGCTCCTTGCTCTCCTTTAGATGTTACCTTCTTCCCTCATTAGTAGTTAATGTTTCTTCTCCAGAGGCCATCTCCACATCCATATGTGACTTTGCCTTCTCTGCTCTCAGCCTGAAGACTTCATGGGCACAGGTTGAGACCAGTTCCACTTCCTTGAACGTCATTTGAACCGAAAAAAGTACTGTGAGAGGTAATTTGGGCAGTAGCTTATTTCAGATAATGACAGCTTTAAATGTTAGGACTTTGTCAGCAAGCTGAGAACTGCACTCAGGTATCAAGGTCTGGAAGCACACTAGGAAGTTCTTCCATGCACAGGAGAAAGTCCAGGGCTATGTCTACCTTCTGGAGCAACTGGCCATGTCTTGGTGATGCAGCTCGGGACTGAGAAGGCTCTGGCCCAGGAGATCTCTCCTGAGTTCCTGTGCATCTACCCAACAACTCCGAAGCATGATTATCAGGACTCTCCTTTGTCCATGATGCATGAGGCTTATTCAGCACTGAATGGTGGTCTGTTGGGTGCTGACAGAGTGGGCAGTGCACGGGCTGCTCTACTTGGCCCACATGCCCTCTCAATGGCCGTGATGCCACACAGAAGGTAGTACTTGGTGGCGCTGGAGCGACACGGAGCCCATTGACATATTTTTCTCCAAATGCATCAGAGACAAGGCCCTGGGTCCTGCTGTAAGCCTGCACTTTTCACCATTTGGAGACGAGCTCTTCTAGGTTCTTCTTGCTTCTGCCCATTGCCTCCCTGAGCATGGTTGCTCCAAGAATCACCGCCCATCCATGCAGAGACCTGCACAGCTGGACATGCCACCTGTCCACTGTGTCCAGGAGGACAGAGGAAGCCAGGCCAGGAGGAACCAAAGTTTGCAAGGGCCAGCTCTGTCTCAGCTATGGTCAGTCCCTGTACAGAGACAAGAAACCTGGGTCCTGTTTCCAACACCGACACCCTTGAACTCCTCTGAGGACCTTGTGATCTCTCCCACAAGGCACAAAGAGGGGTAGGAAATGGGGTTAAGGAAAATCCACCTTTCCTGAGTTGCCTGGGAATGGAAATTAAATTACGAAGCAAATGTAATGAGAGGGCTGGGTCAAACAGCAGGATAAGCTGGAGGCTAGATGAGCAAGGGTGGGAGGCGCTCCTTGTTTCTCAGGGCACCTAATGGCTGGAGCAGTGTACTGCCTCTGAGCTAGGCACCGTGGGAGCAGGCTCTCACTCATCTGATGAGATCCAGTGATGGGAGAGCCCTGGAAAAGGACTGGAAGACTTAAGGGACCCTCTGACCTTGGATAGGAGAGACTCTGAGATCTCAGCCCTCTACAAAGCTTCCCAGTTGCAGTGTCTGGCTGTGCTCCCTGATATCCACTTGGCCATAGGCAGTACTGGAGTTGTATTTTTAGTTATTTTTAGTCTTTCACTGTTTTATCAAGGGAGTAATTTGTGGGGATGGACAAGAAGGTTAAACTCAGCTAACAGCATTGGTGCTGCACCATCCACAGCCTTACTACATCAGCTTTCTGCTATTCGAGTCACACCAATCAGCATAAGCTCTCCCTGTAGACACAATTTCTATCTCCACTGCGTGGCCAATTAGCATAAAAAAGGGCTCATTTTCTTGCACTCCTGCCCCAGCTGTGGAAACACTCTGTCTGTGCTCAGGCACTGAAATCTAAAAGCTGGGTCCCTCCATAATGTTTTGTTTCAGGTGCCCACATCTCTAAGTACCTCCTGGCCTTGCAGAAAGGACAAGCAGGCTTGTCACAGAGCTTTGCTGGCTTGACAGGTAGGATTTAACCTCCTCCACTCTAGACATTTTGAAAATGCTCTCTCGTCTTCTCCACTGGCTAGGAAGTTGCTCAAGGTCAGATTGGGTGGGGGTCTGAGCAAATTGATCTAGTTGAAGATGTCACTGCTTACTGCAGAAGGGTTGGACTAGGAGACCTTCAAAGGTCCCTTCCAACCTAAAACGTTCTGTGCCCTGGGCTGTCATCGTGCAGATGGCCACACAGGGGTGCCAGAGACTGCTTGTCTGCTTGTCCGTCCCTCTGTCAGGCATCGAACCTGCCGCAGACAGTTCCTTCCTGCTGCTGCAGACCAACTCTCATTCCAGCAATGTGATCCAGCATCCTGGGCTATGAAGACCCTTCAGAGCCTGCAAGCTGTGATAGCCAAGCATGCAACATTGCTCAAAAATCAGAGTTATGGTCTGCTGCTGGTCTTAGCAACTTTTTTTCAACACAGAGCAGGGTGGGCAGTACCATGATTCCCTGCAATAGTCCATGATAGTTCAAAAACAGCCCTTCAATAATTCAGGAATAATGAAAGAGTAACACTGAATTCTACATACCCAAGTTTTGTCCCTTCATAGTAACATTTTAGTGTTGTTTTGTAATATTTGCAGGTAAAAGGAGTCTCACAGTGTTGGGGCGAGTCATAAGAAACACCCCATAGTTACAGAATCATAGACTCATAGAATGGTCCAGGCTGGAAGAGACCTCCAAAGGTCATCTAGTCCAATCCCCCTCTGCAGTCAGCAAGGGCATTCTCAACTAGATCAGATTTCCCAGAGCCCTGTTGAGCCTCACTCTGAATATCTCCAGGGAAGGAGCCTCAACCACCTCCCTGGGCAACCTGTTCCA
>WBNM01002590.1:14462-26770 GCA_013399055.1 Ramphastos sulfuratus
TCTCCTGGAAGCCTTCTCCTCTCCAGGCTGCAGAGCCCCAACTCTCTCAGCCTGTCCTCACAGCAGAGCTGCTGCAGCCCTCTCAGCATCTTGGTGGCCTCCTCTGCACTGGCTCCAACACTTCCATGTCCTTCCTGTGCTGGGGGCTCCAGAACTGCACCCAGGACTGCAGCTGGGGTCTGAGGAGAGCAGAGCAAAGGGGCACAATCCCCTCCCTTGCCCTGCTGCCCACACTGCTCTTGCTGCAGCCCAGCACACAGTTGCTGTCTGGGCTGCACTCACACTGCAGCCTCATCTGGAGCTTTTCCTCACCCCAGACCCCCAGGGCCTGTTCCTCAGGGCTGCTCTCAGCCATTCCCCACCCAGCCTGGAGCTGTGCTTGGCATTGTGCCTACCCAGGTGCAGGACCTTACACTTGGCCTTGTTGAATTGGGGCCATTTTGGTTTTAATTGCAGCTTTGAAGTGCTCTTTCAAACCTGAGAACTGAAAGGGCTCTCAGTAAGGAGCCAGCAAAGGAATTGGCAGAAAACATTGCAAAACCCTGAAAAATTGAAGCATTTTTTATCCCCTCCCCAACTTGAAACCCTCTCCCAAACTGGAGCTGCCTTCTCCCACAGCAGTTGGTACTCCTGAGGTGCATTTGAGTGTGGAGTTGCTTTGCACTCAGGTTTTTCTCAGAGGCACTTAGAAAAAAAAAATCAAAACCAAATCACAAATTAGCATGAGAATGACCAAAAAAGGAGAAATCTTTGTTGCTGATTCAGGGCCACAAACACACACACAAAAAAGCTTTTTCCTGTGGAAGAAAGTGGCCATGAAAATGAAGTCTGAGTCTTCTGCAAGCAGGAAGAAAAGCTCAGATGGCAGTTCTCAGAAGGAAGGAAATTTGAGCTGCTGCTGCTGCTGCTGCTCACAGGCTGAGGGTCAGAGTTGATGGATTGGAGCTAGGAGAGGTTACAAATGGCAGTGGTGTCCTGGCAGGGCTGGTGAAGTGTCTGTGTGGGATGGGGGAAGCACAAATGTTCTGCACTGCTCTGCTCCCTGCTGCTAGGCAGAGAAAGAGCTCAGCTCTTAGAGAGCCACAGAGGCAGGCAGCTGGGGCTGGGAAGGGACCCTCAAAGGTTGCCTTGCCCTGCCCCTCTGCAGTGAGCAGGGACATGGAGCTGGGGAATGACCATAGCATGGCTCAGGCTGAAGGGATCTCAGAGATCCTCTGCTCCAACCTAGCATGGCTCAGGCTGAAGGGATCTCAGAGATCCTCTGCTCCAACCTAGCATGGCTCAGGCTGAAGGGATCTCAGAGATCCTCTGCTCCAACCTAGCATGGCTCAGGCTGAAGGGATCTCAGAGATCCTCTGCTCCAACCTAGCATGGCTCAGGCTGAAGGGATCTCAGAGATCCTCTGCTCCAACCTAGCATGGCTCAGGCTGAAGGGATCTCAGAGATCCTCTGCTCCAACCTAGCATGGCTCAGGCTGAAGGGATCTCAGAGATCCTCTGCTCCAACCTAGCATGGCTCAGGCTGAAGGGATCTCAGAGATCCTCTGCTCCAACCTAGCATGGCTCAGGCTGAAGGGATCTCAGAGATCCTCTGCTCCAACCTAGCATGGCTCAGGCTGAAGGGATCTCAGAGATCCTCTGCTCCAACCTAGCATGGCTCAGGCTGAAGGGATCTCAGAGATCCTCTGCTCCAACCTAGCATGGCTCAGGCTGAAGGGATCTCAGAGATCCTCTGCTCCAACCTAGCATGGCTCAGGCTGAAGGGATCTCAGAGATCCTCTGCTCCAACCTAGCATGGCTCAGGCTGAAGGGATCTCAGAGATCCTCTGCTCCAACCTAGCATGGCTCAGGCTGAAGGGATCTCAGAGATCCTCTGCTCCAACCTAGCATGGCTCAGGCTGAAGGGATCTCAGAGATCCTCTGCTCCAACCTAGCATGGNCAGGCTGCACCCCCCCAGCTCCCTCAGCCTGTGCTCACAGCAGAGCTGCTCCAGCCCTGGCAGCATCTTTGTGGCCTCCTCTGGCCTCACTGCAGCAGCTCTGAGTCCTGCTGCTGGGGACAGCAGCACTGGAGGCAGGATTGGAGGTGAGGTCTGAGCAGAGCAGAGCCAAGGGGCAGGATCCTCTGTCCTGCCCTGCTGCCCACACTGCTCTTGGTGCCAGCAGTTCTAAGCAGATCAAGTTCCTCAGAGCCCCATCAGGCTTTACCTGCAGTGTCTCCAGGGATGGGGACTTAATCACCTCTCTGGGCAGCCTGTTCCAGTGTTTCACCACCCTCATTGTGCAGAGCTTCCTCCTGATGTGCAGCCTAAACCTGTCCCAGTTCACCATTCACAGCTGAACTTCCCAGCCTGCAGAGTCCTGATGTGAGGAGTGTGGGAGAGAAGAAACCCCCCTTGGTCAGAGACAACCTCTACACTCCTCTGAGCCTCCAGTTCAGACCTGTGAGGTGCCTGAACTATGCTGATGGTCACACTGAGTCCTGTGGAGCTTTGCCAGTGCTGGTTGCGAGCTGGAGGAGCTGTGTGGTGGCAGGGAGCAGCCCATGGCTTTCAGGGGTTATCTGACCCAGAAGGGGAGCAGGGAGGAGGATGCTGTCTTCCTCCAGCCTTCCTCCCATGGCTGCTGATGGCTGAGGCCCAGATTCACTCAGCAGTGTCTGTACTGTGACAACAGCTGTAGAGTGCTGGTGTGACCCTCACAAACTGCTCTGTGTGTGCTTAGGTTAGAGGAGGAGCTGGGCAGGCTGCAGAGCTGGGCAGGGGGAACCTCCTGAAGGTCAGCAAGGGCAAGGGCAGGGTCCTGGCCCGGGGTAGGAACAACCTCCTGCAGCAGGACAGCTGAGGGGGGAGCTGCTGGGAAGCAGCTGCGAGGAGAAGGAGCTGAGAGTGCTGGGGGACAACAAGTTCCCATGGGGCAGCAATGTGCCCTGGGGGGCAAGGAGCCAAATGGGGTCCTGGGGGGTGTGAGGAAGAGTGTGGGCAGCAGGGCAATGGAGGTTCTCCTCCTGCTCTACTCTGCCCTAGTCAAGTCTCTTCTGCTGGGTCCAGCTCTGGCTCCCCAGCTGCAGAGAGACAGGGAACTGCTGGAGAGAGTCCAGGGGAGGCTGCAGAGCTGCTGAGGGGNACAAGCCCAATTAGCAGAGGCCATCAGCCAACAGTTGCCTCTCATTAGAGGAGATGTGGTGAAGAGGCAGACCCCAGGTTGGCTGTGATTTATGGTTTGGGTCTGTTATCCTTCACCAGCACTGGTGAAAGCTTTTGCAAAGGGCCAGGACAGAAACTACTTAGAGCAACTCAGAATCCAGTCAAAAAGGCTTGGAAGGGTCACATCAATCCAATTAAGAGAGGTGGAGGTGCAAGTCCAGGCTGGCTGAACCCTATGGAGGGCCACCTAGGCAGGCACTGGAGATCTCTGCTCCTGGTTGTGTGGTGGAATTCACCCTGAGATGCCTTTGGGGATGGAGTCTGACTGCGTGGGGCTGTCGTGGCCAAGCTCTCTGTGCGTGACAGCAAAGGGGCAGTGCTGTGCTGCTTCATCTGCTCAGCACCCACACACAGCACCTCAGCTGCACAGCATCTGAGCTGCTCAGCCAGCTGGCAGCAGAAGTCAGCTGTGTGTCCTGTTTCTCCCAGCAGCTTTGAGCTGCATCCTTTGCTCCTTGTGAAGAAACAGACCCTGGACTGACTCAGCTGACTCCACTCATGCTGCTCCAGGTTTATTCAGCCTAACCTGAACTTCTCTCAGAGGAAGGTGTCTGTGAACAGGGAAGATGATCTCCTGCTTCCTTTGAAAGGCAAAACTCTTTGAACTGCACCTGCTGAAGAGAAAGCTCTGTGGAGACCTTTGAGCAGCCTTACAGTACCTCAAGGGGCTCCAGAAAAGCTGGGGAGGGACTTTGGATAAGGGCTGGGAGTGCCAGGAGGAGGGAGAATGGCTTTGAGCTGGGAGAGGGGAGAGTGAGAGTGGAGAGGAGGAAGAGATTGTTGAGAGTGAGGGTGGGGAGAGACTGGCACAGGTTGAGGGTGGTGAGACACTGGCACAGGTTGCCCAGGGAGGTTGTGGGGCACAGAAGCACCCAACATGATCAAAGATCACGTTGGGTGCTTCTGTGCTCCACAACCTCCCTGAAGGTCTTCTGTGCTCCACAACTCTCTACCTGCAGCTCACATTTGATCATTCTCCATCCTCTGACCTGGAGTCCTTTACACACTGGGGATGGATGAAAGGGAAGCTAAGACCTGGAGGGGGGCAGAGGATTGTTTAGAACCCTGAGCAGGTTGAAGCATGAGCTGCAAATGGGATTCTTCTGTCCCAGAGCTTGCCTGTGCTGCACCCCAGCACACTGCAAGGTTGGAGTTTTCTTCTAATGACAAAATATGGCCTTGAAAAAAAAAACAAAACCAAAAACCTACCTGCAAAGATTTGATTTGTTTAAACAAAGGCTTTGTGATTCCAGACTTCTCTTTCATATGCTGTAAGCCACCTCCTCCACCTCCCCTCTGAAATATGAATTTTGGAGTAATCCCTCAAGAAAAAGAGAGGCAGAGCCTTGATCCCTTGACTTCAGTTGAGCTGTGCAATTTATATCTCCTGAGCATCTGGCTGCAGGGAAACCAAAAGCCCTTTTAATGTTCTGCAGAGGCTCTGCTCATACAGAGGAGCTGGATGTGGGCTGTCAGCCCTGAGAAATGGGGCAGAGGTGCCAGGAGGGGTCTGTCTGCTCCTGCACCAGACTCTGACCTGCAGCCTGGTGCTGAGCATTGGCCACTGGGACACTGCCCTGAAATTATTGGAGCCCATCTGTTAAAAAGCTGTTGGCACTGCTGGGGTACGTTCAGAAGTGTGGGTGGCAGCTCAGGGGAGCTTCTTCTGCCCCTCTGCTCTGCCCTAGGGAGGCCACAGCTGCAGTGCTGGGTCCAGCTCTGGCTCCCCAGCTGCAGAGAGACAGAGAACTGCTGGAGAGAGTCCAGGGCAGGCTGCAGAGCTGCTGAGGGGCCTGGAGCAGCTCTGGGAGGAGCAAAGGCTGAGAGCCCTGGGGCTGAGAGCCTGCACAAGAGCAGCCCCAGAGGGCATCTGAGCAATGCTCAGCAAGAGCTAAAGGAGCTGTGGGGGGCAAGAGCCTGGGGCCAGACTCTGCTCAGTGGTGCCCAGGGACAGGCCAAGGGGCAGCAATGGGCACAGAGTGGCACCCAGGAGGTTGGATGTGAAGAGGAGGAGAAAGTTGTTTGTTGTGAGGGTGCTGGAGGCCTGGAGCAGGCTGCCCAGAGAGGCTGTGCAGTGTCCTTGTGTGCAGAGCTTCCAACCCCCCTGGGCACTGTGCTGCTGGCATTGTGCTGTGGGTGCCCTGCTGGAGCAGGGCTTGGACTGGCTGATCTCAGGAGGTCCCTTCCACCCTCACCCTGCTGGGCTCTGGGTTTTCCTAATGGAGCCCAGCAGAGTTTCCTGAAGAGTGCCATGGCAGAGTGAGGTTTGTGCTGGTATCATCTTCATGCCAGCAATGCCTGGACAGGCCTGGATGTGTTCCTGTGTGACCTGTTCCAGGTGATCCTGCTCTGGCAGGGGGGTTGGACTGGATGATCTCCAGAGGTCTCTTCCAGCCCTCCCCCACTCTGTGATGCTGTGATCACAGATTTCCAGTTCAGAGTGAGGTTCTCAGACTTGTGAGGCTTTCAGCCTGGAGCAGCTGTGCAGCTCTTCAGCCCTGCAGCACTGGGGACAAAGCTTTGGCCTGTGGTCTGAGGCTGGCCAAGCACAGCAGATGCTGGGGCAGGGTTAAGTGGTGGCTGCTGGCAGGGGGCAGGACTGGTTTCCCAGCTTGCTGAGCCTGCCCCATCCCTGGCTTTGCTTCCCCTTCAGTTGCAATGCTTTGCCTGAGCAGCTGGAGAGGAGAGAGAGGGGGCAGGGATGGAGAGGTGCCCTGGGGAGGAGCGGGGACACAGGGCAGGGTGTCACAGCAGCTGCTGCCACAGCCTGCTGGGCACCATCTCACTGATTTCTCCTCCCTGCTGGAACACTTCTCAGACAAATCCTACCATGTGTTTTGAGGTTGGGCTTGGTGGAGTGAAATCACAACTGTGTCCTCTGAGCTTAGCTGGGAGCATACAAATCTGCCAAGGAGGAGCAGGAGGGAAATGAGCTGCGGTGCTGTGCAGCAGCAAGTGATGGATTTCTGCAGATATGGAAAGCATCTGCTCTGCAGTTCCAGGTCAGGGGGGGTGTGTTTGCCCCAGCCTTACATTCCCTGCCTGGGGAACGATGATGTGAGAATCTCCAGCTCACTTCACTGGAGCAGATTGCTCTCACTGCAAGCACAGAACTCACCCTCACGCTCCCCAGCCTCGGGGCTGGCAGCTGGCAGGGTTAGGCACCAGGGCTGGCAGTGCATGGCAGGGAGGGAAGTTCTCTCTCAGCCTGGTTTGTCACCACTGCTCTCAGGCTTTCTGCAAGGACAGACCTTGGGGTCTGGGGTGATGAACAGCTCAACCTGAGCCTGCAGTGTGCGTGCAGCCCAGACGGCAACTGTGTGCTGGGCTGCAGCAAGAGCAGTGTGGGCAGCAGGGCAAGGGAGGGGATTGTGCCCCTTTGCTCTGCTCTCCTCAGACCCCAGCTGCAGTCCGGGGTGCAGTTCTGGAGCCCCCAGCACAGGAAGGACATGGAAGTGTTGGAGCCAGTGCAGAGGAGGCCACCAAGATGCTGAGAGGGCTGCAGCAGCTGTGCTGTGAGGACAGGCTGAGAGAGTTGGGGCTCTGCAGCCTGGAGAGGAGAAGGCTTCCAGGAGAGCTTGGAGTGGCCTTGCAGGATCTGCAGGGGGCTGCAGGAAGGCTGGGGAGGGACTATTGACAAGGTCTGGGAATGGCAGGCCAAGGGGAATGGGTTTGAAGTGTCAGAGGGGAGATTGAAAGTGGATGTTAGGAGGAAGTTGTTTGCAGTGAGGGTGGTGAGACACTGGCACAGGTTGCCCAGGGAGGTTGTGGCTGCTCCCTCCCTGGAGGTGTTCAAGGCCAGGTTGGATGAGGCCTTGAGTGACCTGTGCTAGTGGGAGGTGTCCCTGCCTATGGCAGGAGGTTGGAACTGGCTGATCCTTGAGGTCCCTTCCAACCTTCCCATTCTATGGTTCTATGTCAGGTGAGGACCCCAGGCTTGGGAGCAGCCTGGTCCCTGGGGCGTTGTGAGCCAGCTTTGAGCTCTCTGCAGTGCTGAGCATTCTCCTCTGTGGGCATCATCCACCCGAGGGCTGGCTGAGGAGATGGCACAAGGGCTTGCTGCCAGGATGGCTTTGCCTTGGCAGGAAGATCTATTGCAGCAGGATGTCCACTTCCTGGATTAGTTAAATATCTTTTGGGTGTGGATTAAATTCCTCAGGTGTGGATCTGGGTTTGCAGGCACTTCATGAAGGAAAGGGTCAGAGCTGAAATCTGCCTGGAGCTGAGTTCTGTCTGACCTGAGCTGTGCTCTCCATGTGCCAGCAGACAGAGAGCCATAGAATGGCAGGGGTTGGCAGGGACCTCTGGAGATGATCATGTCCAGACCCCTGCCAAAGCAGCATCACCTAGGGCACAGGAACACATCCAGGTGCATGCAGACAGAGCTGACAGGAAGGTGATGTCAGCCCAAAGCTCACTGTGCTGTGGCACTGCTGCTTCCTCCCCACCTCTTTAGTTTTCTCCTTATAAACCCTGTGTGCTGCAGAGACACCTGAGAGGGCTCTGAGGCAGCCTTCAGGAGCAGAGGGGGCTGGTGGGCTGGGGGTTGGGTNTGGGCTGGGGGGTTGGGGGGTTGGTTGGTGATTGGGGATGAGCAGTGTCCTGGCTGGGACCTGGCTGACTCAGCCCTCTGCAGAGGGGTAGTGCAAACCCTTCTTTATGAGCTGAGCTCTCCAAAGAGAGCTTAAATGATCAATCCATCCCAGGTCATGCACAGAGATGCTTTTCAGACAGTTCCAATCAGTCTCTCTGAGCCCATGGGGGTTACTCATAAGTGCAAGCCAGCAGAAGGGAGGTGAGGAGTGAGCAGTCTGTGGTTGCTTTCCTCTGCAGCACATCTGGTGCAGCTCTGGGCTCTCTGCTGGATTTGCTCAGCCTTATCTTTCTAGGGGGATGAGCAAGATCAAAAGCATGAAGCTGGTTACAAGCAGAGCCTAATTCCCTTTGGTACACACCACAAACAGATCCAGACCAAACCACCTCACTCCTTCCCTCTCCCTGGGGCATGAAGCACTTATGGCACTTGTGGGGCAACCCAAGCCAAAAAGGATTGCCCAAGGCCTGCTGCAGAGGATGGAAATGAGCAAATGTTTCCTGTTGGCTGAAGGAAAGTGCAGCTCAGAGCTGAGCTGGGAGGAAATCCATCACCCAAGTGTTCCTGACCCACCAGATGCTTTGTCTGCAGCATGCTGGCTATGGTGAGGTGGAAGCTCTGTGTCTGCTTCCTTTGGGAAGCTGCACAGCTCCTCGTGGAGGGGCAGTGAGAGAATTCCTTTGGGAGGTTTGGGCAGTAGGTGATTGGTTGCCATCAGCACTCAAATAATCTCCTTAGGCTGGAAATCACTAAGGTGGAGCAGTCAAGACTCCTGGACTGGAGCCTTGAGCCACCACCTTTGTGTGCCTGAGAGCCACCAGCACACATCACCTGATAGGGCTGCAGTGTCTGTGGGTGAGGACCTGAGGGACTCCTTGGGGCTACCTGTGCAGAACAGGACAAAACTTGTGCAGGGAGGACAGCAGAGTCCTGGGCTCAGCCAGCCCAGACTGCACTCCCCCATTCCTCACCACAGGCAGGCACTGGCATCACTCAGTGTCCTCTGCATCCACACAACCTTTGTGCTGCCAGCCCAGTCCCAGCCTGTCCTGGGCTGGTCCCCAGCAGTGTGGGCAGCAGGGGCAGGGAGGGGATTCTGCCTCTCTGCTCTGCTCTGCTGAGACCTCCCTGCAGTGCTGGGGCAGCTCTGGAGTGCTCAGCACAGACAGGGACCTGCTGCAGAGGGCCAGAGGAGACCACAGCAGTGCTGGCAGGGCTGGAAAGGCTCTGCTGGGAGCCAGGCTGGCAGAGTTGGAGGTGTTCAGCCTGGAAAGGAGAAGACTCCAGGGAGACCTTCTGGTGGCCTTGCAGGGTTGAAAGGGAGATCAGAAAGCTGAGGACAGACTTTTTCTCAGGGTCTGTTGTGCCAGGCCAAGGGGGGATGTTCTCAATTCAAAGAAAGAGATTTAGACTGGCCTGGGCTGCCCAGAGAGATGGGAGCTGCCCCATCCCTGGAACCATTCCAGGCCAGGTTGTCAGCAACAAGTTCTGGTTGGGGATGTCCCTTGCTGGCTGCAGGNATCAAAGATCACGTTGGGTGCTTCTGTGCTCCACAACCTCCCTGGAGGTGTTCAAGGCCAGGTTGGTTGAGTCCTTGAGTGCCCTGTACTAGTGGGAGGTGTCCCTGCCTATGGCAGGGGGTTGAAACTGGATGATCCTTGAGGTCTCTTCCAACCTTCCCATTCTATGATTCACCTGAGTGTTTTATCAAGAGGCTGAAGCAATGCTTCAGGTCACCTTCCCCAGCCCAGGGTCAGACATTGCTTCCATGACCACTCAGTGGAAAGTGGCTCTGGCCCCTGGGGAGCTCAGGCATGCACAGAGAGATGCACTGCTCCTCCCTGGCACAGGAGCTGGCAGAACAGGGGAGGTTTGTTCTCTGAAATGCTTCATGCTGCAGGACCTTTGTTTAGAAAGTGCTGTGCTCCAGAAGTCATGATGGGTGAGTGCTCCAGTCTGGAAAGCACCTCTGAGAGCTAGGAATGGGAAAGCACAGGGATGAAATCTCTGTTCAGGATTTTATCCTCCTTCCCTCATTTAAAAATGCTGAGGTGCAAACAGAGGCAGAGCAGCAGATCTTGTGTTGGGATAAGTGATCTCCTCTGCATCAAGTGATCACTCTTAGCTGCATTGAGAGCCCATTAACTATGGCCTTCAGAGCCCAACTTCACCCTGAGCCAGCTGTGTACTCTCCTGGCCAAGAAGGACCAGCAGCTCAAGGGAGGTTCTCCTCCCTCTCTGCTCTGCCCTGATCAGACCACATCTGCAGTGCTGGGTCCAGCTCTGGCTCCCCAGCTGCAGAGAGACAGAGAACTGCTGGAGAGAGTCCAGGGCAGGCTGCAGAGNTTCTGTGGCTCAAGGATGAACTCTTTCCTGTCACCATTTTCCAGGTCCCACTTTGCACCAAGGCAGACCTGGATAATTCCCAGAGCTCTCTTCCAGCCCTGCCATGCTGGGATTCTGGGACTACATTCACCTTAGTTCCTCTGAAGACCTGCTGGGCACACAGGGCAGGATGCATGGCAGGATGCTGGCAGAAGCATTTGTTGGTTCTGTGCAACAGAGTGCAATGGAAACCACTTGGAGCTGCAGCTTCTCTCTGCACTTGCCCTGGGATCTCTCTTGGCCTTTTTTGCTGTCACTGAGGTGGCTGAGTTGTTGCAGAGCCTGGGAGCCCAGGGCTGGGGCAGAACTCCACAGGGATGGCATTTCCTATAGTCCTTGTTTCCCAGGACACAGTGTAGGAGAGGTACAGCTCAGAGCTGGGTGGGGGATGTCTTGTGAGGTGACAGCTTGTGCCACAGCAGCCTGCTTCAGTGCAGGCTGCCCAGGGAAGTGCTCCAGGGAAGTGCTGGAGTCCCCAGCCCTGGAGGTGTTCAAGGGGCTGGTGGCTGTGGCACTTGGGGACACGATTCAGTGGCCATGGTGGTGCTGGGTTGAAGGTTGGACTGGAGGATCTGAGAGGGCTTTTGCAGGCCAAGCAATTCCATGATTCTGTGATTCTAAGAGAAGTGCCTTTGGTGACTGGCACCATAAAAACTCTTCCTTCTCCTCCTCTGCCCTCTGCCTGCTGGCAGTTTGCTGTGCCCCACGAGCAGCTCCAAACCAGGTGGGGGTAAGGATGGCTCTCAACCTGCACGCTGGATTCAAATGTTTATTTCCTCCTCCATAACTGATCTTGAATCACTTTTCTGTGTGTCTTGGATCAAAAAGGGATCAGAATCTGTAGGCAGAAAGCCACGAAGTGAAATGGAAAGGCCACAGAAATGTGACAGCCTCTGTTTTGCTCTTTCTAGAATGCATGAACTGCACCAGGCTGGCGGATATGAGCGAGAGGCTGAACACGCTGGAGGCCAAGGTAAGGACCTGCCTCACTTTCTTCTCTTTGCCCAAAATTTCCCAGAGCTTTTGGTGAAAAAGGTGCCAAATTGGCACCCCTGGAGAGGTCAGGAGTCTGTCCTTCTGTCCACAGAAAGTGCCACAATGTAGTGGCTGTTCTGGCCCAGGAGAGGTGGGCAGCAGTGCTGGGGCCATAGCTCACCTCTAGCCCATCTCAGCTCATCTCCTCCCACACCCTCTGCACCTCTGCCCAGCTCAGCTCCTCTGGAGAAGGCTGGCACCAGGCTGCCCAGGGCACTGGTGGAGTCCTCATCTCTGGGGGGGTTTCAAAGCCATGGAGATGTAGTGCTGAGGGCCAGGGTTTGAACACCTTCAGGGAGGTTGTGGAGCACAGAAGCACCCAACGTGATCTTTGATCACGTTGGGTGCTTCTGTGCTCCACAACCTCCCTGGGCAACCTGTGCCAGTGTCTCACCACCCTCACCCTGTGCCAGTGTCTCACCACCCTCAACCTGTGCCAGTGTCATGCTTTAGGACTGTCCTTGCCTTGTCCTCCCTCCTTGTCTGCCCTGGCCAGCTCTGGTGATGTGCCATATGGTGATGTCTTCAGACCATGCTCACTGCTGTCACATTTTGCAGCTGTTTCTAACCATAAGCAGCTCATTGCTGTCTGCTGGGACACTGCAGCAGGTTGGCCAAGCAGGTGTTGAGGCTCCATCCCCAGAGATATTCTAGTTCAGGCTGGACAAGGCTCTGGGCAGCCTGCTCTAGTGGAGGATGTCTAGATGGGTAAAGAAGTGGCTTGATGGCTGCACCCAGAGAGTGGCTGCCAATGGCTCCATGTCCCAGTGCAGGCAGTGCCAAGCAGAGTCCCTCAGGGAGCAGCCCTGGGACCAGTCTTGTTCAACATCTGTGTCAGTGCCATGGGCAGAGGCACTGAGTGCAGGCTCAGCAAGTTTGCTGAGCACACCAAGCTGTGTGGTGCTGCTGACAGCTGGAGGGCAGGGATGGCATCCAGAGGGACCTGGACAGGCTGCAGAGGTGGGCACAAGCCAACCTCAGGAGGTTCAACAACACCAAGTGCAAGGTCCTGCAGCTGGGTGGAGGCAATGCCAAGCACCAATCCAGGCTGGGCAGTGCCTGGCTGAGAGCAGCCCTGAGGAGAGGGAC
>WBNM01002590.1:45925-65461 GCA_013399055.1 Ramphastos sulfuratus
ACTGGATGTTAGGAGGAAGTTGTTTGCAGTGAGGGTGGTGAGACACTGGCACAGGTTGCCCAGGGAGGTTGTGGCTGCTCCCTCCCTGGAGGTGTTCAAGGCCAGGTTGGATGAGGCCTTGAGTGACCTGTGCTAGTGGGAGGTGTCCCTGCCTATGGCAGGGGGTTGGAACTGGATGATCCTTGAGGTCCCTTCCAACCTTCCCATTCTGTGATTCTATGACTCTATGATCTTGTGGATGTGCAGACTTGGCACAGTGCCTGGGCAAGCCTATTGCCTGGAGCACTTTAAAGCCTATCCCCTGGTAAACTTGCAGCAAGGCAGTTTCCAGGCAGACAAACCCAAAGGATCAGGGCCTGTGGTCATGCAGCAGGGGCAGCTTGGCAGACAGGATACTGCAGAGCGTGGCAGGACGCAGGGGCAGTGAGGCAGAAGCAGAGAGCACACTGAGGCAGAGCAGGTTGCCTTGACCTGCTCATCTCTTTTTATCAATACAGCAATGGCTCTTGGGCCACAGGGCAGCCAAGCAGAGTGGCACTTTGCCAACCTTAACCGTGTTAGGTGAAGTCAGGGCTTGCTTTTACCTTTTAGGGCAGAGCACAATCTTTGATCACATTCTGTGCTTCTGTGCTCCACAACCTCCCTGGGCAACCTGTGCCAGTGTCTCACCACCCTCACTGCAAACAACTTCCTCCTAACATCCACTTTCAATCTCCTCTCTGCCAGTCTAAACCCATTCCTCCTCCTCCTGTCATGCCAAGCCCTTGTCAATAGTCCCTCCCCAGCTTTCCTGGAGCCCCCCTCAGATCCTGCAAGGCCACTCCAAGGTCTCCTGGAAGCCTTTTTTTATTCCTCCCACCTCCATCCCCAGGGTTGTTTTGTGAAGCATTGCCTGCCTTGCCAAAGATAGTCCAAATCTTAGCTTGGCTGCCACCAAGTTTCCCAAGAGGATGGGCAAAGGGCAGCCCCTTGGTGCCCAACACAAAGCCAGCTGCCAGGGCCTGGGTGCTCTGCCTGCTGGGAGTGCTCCTGCCTGCCCTTCCTACCCTGGGGCTGGCTCAGACCTCTCCAGGCTGGGGTCCAGGGCAGTTTGCTACTGTTCCTTGGTGTGGTGATTCCTCTGTGAGTGACAGGGCTGAGCACAGGCACTCAGCTAAGAGCAGCCAGGGCTGCTGAGACAGCTCTGCTGGCCCTGCCCCATCAGCTTGTTAAGCAACAGGACACATTTTACTGAGTAGAGAGGAAATAAAAACCCTCTCTGCCTGAGCCAGCTGGCAGCAAGAGACCTCATTTGTCATAACTTCTTCTTCTTGTTTTGTTTGTTATGGCTTTTTTTTTGTTCTTTCTTTTCTCTGACCTTCTGAAGTAGAGTCTAAAGGACACAGAGGTGCAGAGGAGCAGCTCATACCACAGGGTAAGTCCATGGCTTCTGCTGTTTCCTTCTGCAAATGTTGCCCTGCCCACTCCTGTCTGCGATGTGGCCCAAAAAGCAGAAGGGGCCTCAGTGGTTCGGAGCCTCAGAGATGCAGAGGGGCTGAGTTTCTGCCTTGGGTTTGACCTGACCATGTCCTGCTCTGGTTAGAGTGGGGAAATGCCAGCTCCATCTTGGAGACCTTTGGTTCTGCCAGCACAGCAAGGATGGAAAGTGCTGCCTGACAGAGAGGCTGGAGGAGGCATGGCTGGAGGAGGCAGGATGTGTGTGATGGAATCACAAAGTCCCAGCATGGTGGGGTTGGAAGGGACCTCTGGGGATCAGCCAGTCCAAGCCCTGCTCCAGCAGGGCACCCACAGCACAATGCCAGCAGCACAGTGCCCAGGGGGGTTGGAAGCTCTCCACACAAGGACACTGCACAACCTCTCTGGGCAGCCTGCTCCAGGCCTCCAGCACCCTCACAACAAACAACTTTCTCCTCCTCTTCACATCCAACCTCCTGCTTCCACTCTGTGCCCACTGCTGCCCCTTGGCCTGTCCCTGGGCACCACTGACAAGAGTCTGCCCCCAGGCTCTTGCCCCCCACAGCTCCCTTAGCTCTTGCTGAGCATTGCTCAGATGCCCTCTGGGGCTGCTCTTGTGCAGGCTCTCAGCCCCAGGGCTCTCAGCCTTTGCTCCTCCCAGAGCTGCTCCAGGCCCCTCAGCAGCTCTGCAGCCTGCCCTGGACTCTCTCCAGCAGTTCTCTGTCTCTCTGCAGCTGGGGAGCCCAGAGCTGGACTCAGGACTCCAGATGTGGACTCCCTAGGGTAGAGCACAGGGGCAGGAGAGCTTCCCTCATCCTGCTGGCCACACTCTTCTTCATGCACCCCAGGACACTGTTGGCTTCCTTGGCCACTCTGTGTCTGTGGAGCAGTTATTATTTTAGTGGTAATTCCTGCTGGGCCAGTGGGAGCTGCTGGGGATGCTCTGGGCATGACTTTGCTAAGCTCCACACAAGCAGAGTGCCCCCCACCCCTGCTCCTGCTCCTGCTCCTGCTCCTGCCCCTGCTCCTGCTCCTGCCCCTGCCCCTGCTCCTGCCCCTGCCCCTGCCCCTGCCCCTGCTCTGAGGAAAGCTTGGGAAGGGAAGGCAGCAGATGATGCCTTGATGAGAGGTCAGTGACAGGGCCAGGAAGAAAATCCAGGTCTCAGCACCCCAGACCTGGTCTCCAGCAGCAGAACACTCTCCCTCTGCCTTCCTGTTTCCCCCCATGGCTTTCTTTCCTATTTTTGAAGGACAAATACTCACTCTGGGCTTCAGCTCTCTGAAAGCAAAGCCACTGAGCTGTGCCAGCAGACAGTTTGGGCTGTTCCTTTCCCTCCCCCTTTCCTCCCAAATCCTTTCACCTTTCTTCTCCCCTTGCACTTGTCTCTCTGGTGCTGCTAACACAATTTGTCACCAGGCTGAGCATTTGCCTGACACATTCCTTACTGCTGCTCCTCCCAGCCTTTCCTTCAGCACTTTCCACCTTTAGGGAAGGAAGTGCCAGTTTCTGTCCAGCTCTGCTGCAGCAGGGTGCTGGAGGATGCTGGCAGCAAGTGATGGCTCATGGTTTGCAGAAGTTCACAGCAGAGACTTACAGAGGATGAGCTGAAGGATTGAGGCTGATTTATGGAGGTGAGGAGAGGTTGTGGCCCAGCTGAGCAGCACAGTGTAAAGTGCTTGCAGAGCACTGCCTCTGCTCTTCCTTCTTTGCTGCAATGAACTTGCAGCTGTGCTGGAGGAGTTTGGTTGGGTGGAGAAGCTGTTTGTGATGCTGTCACCAAATGCTCTTCCTCTCTTAAATTGGCTTCTAATCCCTTGCCTGAGCTGGCCTAATACAGCATCATCTGGCAGGTGAGATCCATAGAAAGAGCCCTTGAGCCACAGAGAAGTCTGCAGGTTGTGTCCTAAGGGTGAGCAACCTGATAGGAACTCAACTCTGAGATTCATTCACAGAATCCCAGCACAGTGAGGCTGGAAGGGCTGTTGGGAGCTGCAGTGGCTGCAGCTCTGCACTGGGCTTGGGGCTGTGAGAGCAGCCATGGGCAGCAGAGGTGCTGCTCAAAAGCCTCTGGGCTGAAGAGCAGAGAGGATCAAAGCTCTGGAGAGCTGCAGGAGGGAAGGGATCCTGAGAGCATCTCCTGTGCCCTGGCCACAGCTCAGCTCCCACTGGGCTGGAGCAGGAACTCCTCTGTAAGGGGAAGCTCTCTGAGTTGTCTCTGGTGCAGGATCACAGATCACAGAAACACAGAATGACAGAGGCTGGAAGGGGCCTCTGGGGATCATCCAGCCCCAGCCCTGCTCCAGCAGGGCACCCACAGCAGCTTGCCCAGCAGCACAGTGCCCAGGGGGGTTGGAAGCTCTCCACACAAGGACACTGCACAGCCTCTCTGGGCAGCCTGCTCCAGGCAATTTGGGGTCCACATCCCAGCTGGAGATGCACATCCCAGCTGGAGATGCACATCCTGCTTACAAGCCAAGGGGCAAGATGATACAGCACCAGGGGAGTTTTGGGCATGAGGAACAATTTCTTCTCCTAAAGGGTTGTAAAGGCCTGGCCCAGGCTGCCCAGGGTGGTGGTGGAGTCCCCATCTCCAGAGGGGTCTCAAAGCTGTGTGGATGGGTGCTGAGGGCCATGGTTTAGTGGTGCCCTGGCAGTGCTGGGTTCAGGGTTGCACTCAATCATCTTTAAAGTCTCTTCCAAGCAAAAGGACTGTGTGTCTGTGTGACATTTTAGGGTGGCCTTGTGCCCAGGGACATGCTTGTTCCTTTAAAGACTGGAGGAAGAGGAGCACAAGGTCCAGTCTGGCTCTTGTGCCCTACACCCCAGCCAGCTCCTGCCACCAGCACCACCCTGTCTGTGCAGAGCTCCATTTCCCCCTCTGCATCTTTGAGACCCCCTCCTGGTTTCCAGGTTGCTAAAGGCCTTATGGCCTCAGCAGTGTTCTTGCCTCCAACTCATTTCCTCCCTCAATGTTTTCAGGGCTGCCAGGACAGGTTGGTCCTCCAGGCCCAGTTGGACCAACTGGTCTTCCAGGACCACCAGGACCAAAAGGAGAGAGGGGACAACCTGGTGAGAGGGGCCCAGCAGGGCCACCAGGTGAGTCCTGGGGGAGGGCAGTGGTAGCAGGACAGGAGATGTTTCCCTTTATCCAAATTCCCTGTGACAGCAGATCACCAGGGGCTGGGCACATGAGGTGCTGAAACTGAATCCATCCCAGCAAGTCCCCTGGGCACTGCAGCTCTCAGAGCAGGCAACCATCTCCAGGAGCAATGACAGTCCTTGGGATTTCCTGTGGAGCTGGGAGGTCCCAGGAGAGTGGAGAGCAGGGTCCTGCTTCCCCATGCTGCACAGCCTCTGATCTGTCAGCCTCTGGAGCAGAGCATTGCCTGCTGAAGCCTCTCCCTGTGCCTGTTGGAGCTGCCTTTCCCCTGCAGCAGCCATGCCAGGCTGTGGGGTGGCAGGATGGCACCAGAGGTGCTTCTGTGTGTGAAGGGAAGCAGAAGGCTGGCAGGGTTCTGGCAGGGGCACTCCATTCCTTGGCTAGCAGGCTTGCTCCATCCCCAACATGTTCCCAGATCCCACACAACAGGTACCAGGGCTCAGGCTCTGTGCTCTGTGCCCATCTGACAGGCTGTGCCTCATGAAGCTGAGCTCAGGAGAGCTTTGGAACTTGGAGCCTTGAGTGTGAGAGTGGCCCTGAGTGCTCAGGGTGCAGGACAGGAGCTTTGTCTTCTTACTGCCCCCTTAGCTGGCAGCACCATCAGCACATCTCCAAATGCACTGACACATCCTCCCCTGCCTCTGCACAGGGCCGTTGGGGCCTCAAGGACCAAGAGGACTTCCAGGAGAAACTGGGATCCCAGGTCCCCCAGGCCCCCCAGGGCCACCAGCCACTCCAAGCCTTCCTCTGACCTTCCAGCAAGGAGTTCTCTACTCACTGCAGCCCACAGCTGAAAAAGAAAGTAAGTTTCCTCCCTGCCCCCCATGACACAGCAGCAGAGTGGGCAGGCAAGGAGCAGCTCAGACCTTCCTCCTGCCTGCCAGAGCCCTGCCCTCCCTGGGGGCAGCAGGACATGCAGGCTGCATGCTCTGGGGCTCCTGCAAGGTCCTGCTCAAGCTGAAGATGAAACACATCAGACCTAGAAGCCAGGGGGGTTCACCTCTGCTCCACTTCTCTACCCACTTGTCTCTTGGGAGCCTGCTGAGCTCTGGCATTTCACTACAGACACTCTTCAAAGCAGCTCCTCAGGATGGAAGCTGAGAGGACACCAGAGAGTGGTGGTGAATGGAGCCACATCCAGCTGGATGTGCTCCAGGGATCAGTGCTGGGCACAGTCCTGTTCAATGTCTTTATTGATGATCTGGACCAGGGGATTGAGTCCAGCATCAGTGAGTTTGCAGATGACACCAAGTTAGGAGCAGCTGTGGAGCTGTTGGAGGGCAGGAGGGCACTGCAGAGGGACCTGGGCAGGCTGCATGGGTGGGATGAGACTGAAGAAGGCTAAGTGCAGGGTTCTACACTTTGGCCACAACAACCCCAAGCAGTGCTCCAGGCTGGGGACAGAGTGGCTGAGAGCAGCCAGGCAGAGAGGGACCTGGGGGTGCTGGGAGAGAGGAGCTGAAGATGAGGCAGCAGTGTGCCCAGGTGGGCAGCAGAGCCAATGGCATCCTGGCCTGNCCCAGAGAACCAGCTGTGGGGAACAGCTCTCAGTGCCCCAAACCCTCTTCTCACTGCTGGTTTTAGAAGAGCTGTGATTTAGTTCCTCATCCTGGCCTGTAGCAGGAATGTCCTCATCCTGCCCTGGATCAGCAGTGGTGTGGCCAGCAGGAGCAGGGCAGGGATTGTGCCCCTGTCGTGGGCACTGGGGAGGCCACAGCTTCAATCCTGGGGTCAGTTCTGGGCCCTCACTCCAAGAAGGACATTGAGGGGCTGGAGCAGGTCCAGAGAAGGGTAAAAAACCTGGGGAAGGGTCTGGAGAACAGGGCTGGGGAGGAGCAGCTGAGGGACATGGAGAAAAGGAGGCTGAGAGCAGACCTCATTGCTTTCTACAGCTCCCTGCAAGGAGGTTGGAGCCAGGTGGGGATGGGCTCTGCTCCCTAAGGTCACTGGAGTTGTGCCAGGGGAGGGTTAGGTTGGATATTAGGAACATTTTTTTCACTGAGAGGGCTCTCAGGCACTGGAAGAGGCTGCCCAGGGAGGTGGTGGAGTCCCCATCCCTGGAGATGTTCCAGAACTGTGAGCCACAGGCAGCTGGGGAGATGGTTTAGTGGCCCAGGTGGGGTTGGGTTGAAGATTGGGCTGGATGAGCTTGGAGGGCTTTTGCAGCCCAAAAAATGCCATGATGGTGCAAAGCTGCTCCTTTGCAGCCTTTAAAACCTGCCCTTGGACATTCTGGGTGGGTTTGATTTGATTTGGTTTCTGTGTTGTGCATGGAGCACATCTGAAAGCTGTCAACACAGGATCCCAGCTGCTGACAGCAGAGGGAAGCAGATTCCTGCTCATGGGCATGGGGAGCTGTGAGAGCTCAATCAGCTCATTAGCAGTAATGGAGCAGGGCTTGATCCTGCCCGAAGATGCTGGTTAATGCATCTGCCTCTGGTAATCACAACAAGGTCCCCTTGGCAAGGTTTCATCAGCAGGCAGAAACAAAAAAAAACCCAAAAAAACAAAGGAGAGGCAAATCATTCCTCACAGCTTCACTGTGCTGTGCTGAAGGAATTGGTCCCAGTTGTCTCCTCCAGATCAGGTGGCAGAAGGAAATCAGGACAGGATTGCTTCATTTCCATCCTGCCACAACAAATCAAAGCAATTTGTCCTTTACAAGCCTGAGATGCAGGGCAGAAGCTGAGCTGCTGCACCCCACTGCTGAGGCTGCTGTGCACAGAGCTCTGCTTCCTCTGCCCCTTGGGAATGAGTGGATCAGGAGTGGCCTGCAGTCAGCACAGTCCTCTTCAGCCTGCTGCAGCCAGGGCAGTCTGCAGGGAAAGATGAAGATGTAACTGTGTAGGGTTGGGATTTCCTGTAGAGAATCATCAGTCCCAGAGCCCAGCATGGTAGGGCTGGAAGGGACCTCTGGGGATCACCCAGTCCAAGCCCTGCTCCAGCAGGGCACCCACAGCACAATGCCAGCAGCACAGTGCCCAGGGGGGTTGGAAGCTCTCCACACAAGGACACTGCACAGCCTCTCTGGGCAGCCTGCTCCAGGCCTCCAGCACCCTCACAACAAACAACTTTCTCCTCCTCTTCACATCCAACCTCCTGGGTGCCACTTTGTGCCCATTGCTGCCCCTTGGCCTGTCCCTGGGCACCACTGACAAGAGTCTGGCCCCAGGCTCTTGCCCCCCACAGCTCCTTTAGCTCTTACTGAGCATTGCTCAGCTGCCTTCTGGGGCTGCTCTTGTGCAGGCTCTCAGCCCCAGGGCTCTCAGCCTTTGCTCCTCCCAGAGCTGCTCCAGGCCCCTCAGCAGCTCTGCAGCCTGCCCTGGACTCTCTCCAGCAGTTCTGTGTCTCTCTGCAGCTGGGGAGCCAGAGCTGGACCCAGCACTGCAGCTGTGGCCTCCCTAGGGCAGAGTAAAGTGGGCAGAGAACCTCCCTTGCCCTGCTCTTCTTCATGCTCCCTTGGACACCATTTGCCTTCTAGGCCATAAGGGCACGTTGCTGCCTCATGGGCACTTGTCCCCCAGCACTCCCAGCTCCTCCTCTACAGAGCTGCTCTTTTGCTCTCAGAGTTTCAGCCTGCACAGGACTCATGGGATGGCAGCACTGAATTTGGCAGCCAGAAGGCAGAGAACCCAAGGCACAGCAGCTCACCACTGTGCCCTGGGGAAAGGGCAGGTAACTGAGGATTTCAAAGTGCTGCACACAGAGCCCTTCCTGAGGAAGAGAGAAGAGAGCAGAGGAAGCAAAGAGAAAGCAGAGGAGGAAGGGAGCAGCACTGAGTTCCAGCCCACACCGATGGCTGCCAGCACTGCCGAGAGCTGTGTGCCCGAGCAGATGCCCCTGCCTCAGCCAGGGTCTGTCTGTGCTGTGCCAGGACATTTGCCCTCTCCTCCAGAGAGCACAGGTGTCTGCCCAGGCCAGGCTGCCTGTGCTCTGCCTCTTGGCTTGGCCAGGGTTTGGAGAGCTGCTGGAGCAAACTGCTCCCAGACCTTCTGATAGGCTGCAGGCAGTTGTCTGCTTTTGCTGTGCCCAGAAGCACTGAGACAAGACTTGTCCCTGTGCCCAGCAGAGCCTGGCTCAGCAGAGGAGGTGGCTGAGAAGGGAAGGGAAATGCTCCCATTTACTGCTGTAAGTGCTTTGTAGCTGCTCTGACAGCCTGCAGCAGCAGGCAGCCCCAGGATGTGCCCTGTGTGCAAGGAGCAGAGGTTTCTAAGAGAGGAGCTCTGCCTGCTGCCCCATGGGAGCATGGAGAGAGTGCCTCGAGATGTGAGGGGGCTGTGGTTTAGCACTGCAGTCCCATTTCAGAGAGTCTCAGCACTGTTTGGCTTGGGAAAGCTCTCTGAGCTCATCCAGTCCAACCTTTGACCCAGCACCACCATGGCCACTGAACTCTGTCCACAAGTGCCATGGCCACAGGGTTCTGGAACACCTCCAGGCATGGGGACTCCACCACCTCCCTGGGCAGCCTGTGCCAGTCCCTGACCACTCTTGCAGCGAAGACATTTTCCCTGCTCTCCAACCTGAACTTCCCCTGGCACAAATTGAGGCAATTTCCTCTCATTAGGTCACCTAATTCTAGGGAGAAGAGCCCAACCCCCCTCCTGCTCCAGCCTGCTTTCAGGGAGGTGTAGAGAACCAGAAGGTCTCCTCTCAGCCTCCTAACCAGGCTGAACAACCCCACCAGGTCCCTCAGCTAACCTGGGGTTGTTCAGCCTGGAGAAGAGAAGACTCCAGGGGGATCTCAGGGCTGCCTTCTTAACCTCAGCCTCCTCTTCTCCAGGCTTAACACCCCCATGTCCCTCAGCTGCTCCTCCCCAGCCCTGTTCTCCAGACCCTTCCCCTTCTCTGGACCTGCTCCAGCCCCTCAATGCCCTTCTCGGAGTGAGAGGCTCAAAACTGAACACATTTCATGTGGGGAGCTCTGCCTGGAAGGAAACCCTGAGCTGAGTGAGTTGTGCCTGGGCAGGCAGCTGAGCAAGGAGCCACTGCAGGCTTCCTGCATGCCCACACTTGTGTGCTGCAGAAGCCAAAGCAGGAGCTGCTGAGCTGAAGGGCTGCTGAGCAGAGCTCTGTCCTCTGCCAGAGCTATGGAATCACCTTTCCTAAATAACTCTGAGCCAGATGCCAGGATGGGTGGGTTTGTGGGAGTGACTCTGCCATGGCAGTACTGTACCACTTAGCTGCAATGTTTTCTAACTCAAATCCTTCTCCCTGGCTTGGCTCCAGCAGCAATTAAACCCTGGCTGTTTGCAGCCCATCCTCTGCAGCTGGTTTTGTTGACCACTTGTTCTTTAACCACAAAGGGCTCAGCAGGTGTTAATGCCTTCACTGCTGTTTGATGCTCATTCCCCAACTCCCATCTTCCTCCCAAGCTGTGATGGGTTTTGACATGGTCAAATAGAAGTCAGATTAATTAGATTACACACTTCACTTGGGTACCTTTGCTTCTGAACATGAAAACAGCCTCAGCTGGTTTGTTTCAGGGCTGAGAGGAAGGGAAAATGGATGGGGGTGGAGGCAATAGCCAGAGAAATACCTGTTTGCTGTTGGGCTTTGGGCAGGAAATGTTGGTTCTCAGAGGTCCTTGTGCTGTGCTGCTGCCAGGGAGGCATTGCACAGACAGGCTGGCATCCTTGGCAGCTCCTAGGAACTGCCCTCAGACAGCCAGCTTGAAGTCCTCTCTCTCACTGACAACACTCCAGAAGCTGAAAAGGCTTCACAAAGTGTCTGCTAACACTGCTGGAGACTTCACCTTCTGCCCTTTGGGCAAGCAAACATCCATCTGACCCTCCTGGTGTCCCTTGGGATTTGCCTTGGCACAGCAGTGAGACATTTGCAGTCTCCTGCTGCAAAGGGAGGGCCTGAATTTTACTGTGCTGACTGAAAGAGAGGGGTGGAAGGAGACATGAGCAAGGCTGGGGACATGGGCAAGAGCAGAGGGACAGGACTGCTGCATGGTGGCCTACAGCTATGGAGAGTGGAGACTTCTCAGGGGGTTCACCATGCTAATGGCCAGAAGCCAACACAGAATCATAGATTCATAGAATGGGAAGGTTGGAAGGGACCTCAAAGATTGTGCAGTTCCAACCCTCTGCCATAGGCAGGGACATCTCCCACTAGTACAGGTCAGTCAAGGCCTCATCCAGCCTGGCCTTGAACACCTTCAGGGAGGTTGTGGAGCACAGAAGCACCCAACGTGATCAAAGATCAGGTTGGGTGCTTCTGTGCTCCACAACCTCCCTGGGCAACCTGTGCCAGTGTCTCACCACCCTCACTGCAAACAACTTCCTCCTAACATCCACTTTCAATCTCCCCTCTGGCACTTCAAACCCATTCCCCTTGTCCTGGCATTCCAAGCCCTTGTCAATAGTCCCTCCCCAGCCTTCCTGGAGCCCCCTTCAGATCCTGCAAGGCTACTCTAAGGTCTCCTGGAAGCCTTCTCCTCTCCAGGCTGCAGAGCCCCAACTCTCTCAGCCTGTCCTCACAGCAGAGCTGCTGCAGCCCTCTCAGCATCTTGGTGGCCTCCTCTGCACTGGCTCCAACACTTCCATGTCCTTCTTGTGCTGGGGGCTCCAGAACTGCAGCTGGGGTCTGAGGAGAGCAGAGCCAAGGGGCAGAATCCCCTCCCTCTCCCTGCTGGTCACGCTGCTCTTGCTGCAGCTCCACTCAGTGCTCACTGATGCCAGACAAGAAGGAGCTGTAGGTCCATGCTTGATTGCTCAGGTAGCAAGAAGCATGTTGGAGGCAGCAGAGTTGGGGTTGGTTACTGCTGTGTGGCACAGAGCTCCTGCTTGGGTGCTTACAGGTGTGCAGGGCACAGTTCCTGGGCAGCAAGGACGTTTCTGGGATGCAGTCTGCACCCTCAGAGAGCAAAGGGCAATTGCTCCAAGAGCCCAAACGTCACATCCTGAAGCACTGCCAGCCCTTGGCCAGCCACAGGTGGCAAAGGGGTTTGAAGTGCTGCAGCTGGGCACTGACTGCTCTGCTCTCTGACCCAGATGGAGAACCCCAGCTGGCCTCCACCGTCATCGACACCATCATGGCTGGCCTGCCAGGACCACGGGGAGCCCCAGGCCCTGTTGGGCCACCAGGTGAGAAATGGAGTTGAGCTGCAAGGCTGCAATGATGGGGAAGGTGGGCAGAAGTTGTTGCTGATGGAGAGTGGTGGATGTGGTCGCAGGCTCACAGGGTGTCAGGGGCTGGAAGGGACCTCCTTAGAGCATCAAGTCCAGAGCAGCACCAGAGAATCCAGCACAGGGCACACAGGAACACATTCAGAGAGGTCTTGAAAGGCTCCAGAGAAGGAGACTCCACAACCTCTCTGGGCAGCCTGTGCCAGTGCACTGGGACCTGTCCAGGCAAGAAGTTCTTCCTCATGTTGAGGTGGAACCTCCTGTGCTGAAGTGGTCCTGACTGGAAGTGCATCCAGGAGTGGGAAGCCTGACATTCCCCAGGTGTCTTACCTGCTGGTAGTGGGGGATTGGTTTAGCTTTGGCAGGACACATCTTGTGGAGGGACTGCTCAAAGCCTGAGCTGCCCAGTGAGCTCCTTTGTCAGAGCAGAGATGTTCTGCTGCACTCCTGTCCTGTCCCTGCAGCGCTCCCTGAGCAGGCTCTGGGCAGCTGCTCCATGGTGCCCACGCAGGCTGTGGAGATGCTCTGAGCTGTGCCAGGTTTTCACCAGCATAGCTGTAGCCAGGCTCTGGGATGAACATTCAGTGGCAAGTCTGCTTTTAATTAGTGCTGATTAGGTGGTTTACATCAGCTATCAAGATCCCTAGAGGGGCCACAAGAGATGATTCACACCAAGGCTGGTGAGGCACTGTGATGGGTTGGGAGTTCCCTGCCCCCCCACACTTTGTAAAATCCCCCAGACTAGACTCAGCCAGCTGGAAGTGAAGGACTGAAGCTCTATTTACAGCTCAGCACAATGTACAAGCAGAGATAGACACAACAGACAGGAATAGTTACAGACATAGACAAGTTACAGGCACTGACCCACACCGCCCAGCCCTGGGCAGAACAACCTGCTCCAGTTGCAGCTCTCCCTGCTGCCTTCAGCTGGGGTCCACTAGAGGATAGAAATGTGTGGCCCTGGAGGCTTGGTTTGATGGCTGTGGTGGTGCTGGGTGGTGCTTGGACTCTGTGATCTTAGAGGCCTTTTCCAACCCAAACAGTTCCATGATTCTGTGAGGCTCTGGTCCCTGCAGTCCCTTTCCCACCCAAAGCATTCTCTGATCCCCTGACCGTCAGCACTGCCCTGCACGGTGCCTGCTGAGCAGGGAGCTCCCACTTCCTGCAGGGGAGGCTTTTCCTTTCATTCCAAGGGTAGTGGTTTGGGGGTTGGTCTGGGGGTGTTACCCACACACCCACCCACTCACTCCCTCCCCCCCCAGATTCACCCAGACTAAACTCAGACTGTGGAAAACCTTCTGACCTCTTTGGCCAGCAGTGAACTCAGAATCACAGAATCACCTGAATTGGAAAAGAGCTTTGGGATCCCTAGGTGGGGGTTGGGCTCTTCTGCCTGGTATCAGGTGATGGAAGAAGAGGAAATGGCCTGAAATGGTGTCAAGGGAAGGTTAGATTGGAGAGGAGGAAAAAATTCTCTGCTGCAAGAGTGGTCAGGGATTGGCACAGGCTGCCCAGGGAGCTGTTCCAGAACCCTGTGCCCATGGCACTTGGGGATATGGTTCAGTGGCCATGGTGGGGCTGGGTTGAAGGTTGACCTGGAGGATCTCAGAGAGCTTTTTCAAGCCAAGCAGCTCTGTGATCATCAGGGCCAATCATCAGCCTAACTCTGACAGGTCCTGGACTAAGCCATGTCCCTAAGCACCACATCTGCACAACTCTGAAATACCTCCAGGGGTGAGGACTCCATCACCTCCCTGGGCAATCTGTTGGGCAACCAATGCCTGACCACCCTTTCAGTGAAGAAATTCTTCCTAATAGCCAACCTCAAGTTCCCTTGGTGCAGCTTGAGGCCATTTCCTCCTCTTCTGGCACTTGCTGCTTGGTTGAACTCATCCTGGATGAGAGCTCTGCTGTGGTACTGAGCTCCAAGGAATTTATTGAAAGGGAAGTGAGCAAAGAGCAAGAGAGAGCTTTGCTTTGCTTTGCTTTGGATTTGCTCTGCTTTGCTTTGCTCTGCTCTGCTTTGCTCTGCTCTGCTTTGCTCTGCTCTGCTTTGCTCTGCTCTGCTTTGCTCTGCTCTGCTTTGCTCTGCTCTGCTTTGCTCTGCTCTGCTTTGCTCTGCTCTGCTTTGCTCTGCTCTGCTTTGCTCTGCTCTGCTTTGCTCTGCTCTGCTTTGCTCTGCTCTGCTTTGCTCTGCTCTGCTTTGCTCTGCTCTGCTTTGCTCTGCTCTGCTTTGCTCTGCTCTGCTTTGCTCTGCTCTGCTTTGCTCTGCTCTGCTTTGCTCTGCTCTGCTTTGCTCTGCTCTGCTTTGCTCTGCTCTGCTTTGCTCTGCTCTGCTTTGCTCTGCTCTGCTTTGCTCTGCTCTGCTTTGCTCTGCTCTGCTTTGCTCTGCTCTGCTTTGCTCTGCTCTGCTTTGCTCTGCTCTGCTTTGCTTTGCTTTGCTTTGCCTTGCCTTGCCTTGCCACAGTCAGCCTCCCTTGCTGGCTGTGCCCAAGCTCCATCTCCTCCATGTTCACCAAGCACTTTCTGACCCTGCTAAGAGAAGGACTGCAGCAGGCTTGTGGACTTCCCTTGCCACCTGCAAGCCTGGCTCAGGAGCAGCTGCAGCAGCAGTGCTCAGAGCAGCCCTAGTGGCATGGATCTGGTTGAAGTATTCTCCAAAGTTGTCATTTTAAGCAACTGCAGCACATCCCTGACCTCCTTCCTGCCTGTTTTTCCCCCTTTTTCCTCCCCAAGCTCCAACACCTTCCCTAGGGCACAGGGAGATGTTGGGTCAGGGTGGCTCAATGCTGCAGCCTGGGATGGAGTCCTCCTGCTGCAGTCCTGTGACAAGCAGGCAGCTCTTAACCACAAACACAGAGTGGGTTGGGTTGGAGCTCATCCAGTCCAACCCCTGCACTCAGCAGGGACATCCTCCACCAGGGCAGGCTGCCCACAGCCCTGTCCAGCCTCACCTGGAATACCTCTAGGGATGTGGTCCCCAACCACCTCCCTGGGCAAGGCTTCCAGCAGCCTCCTGCTGCAGGATTTGTTTGTATAGAACACCAAAGGCAAGTGCCTGCATGTGGAGTTCAGGCTCCTGCTTTCTAAATCTCCCTAAAATCACCTCAAATGCTGATTCCCACCAGGGCCACCAGGTGCATCAGGACCCAAAGGGCCACCAGGACCTGTTGGAGTCCCAGGATCACAGGTAAGTGCCTCAGTGCTGTGGGGGGGTTGGGGGTTAGGTGTGAGACATCTTCCTGCTTCACAGGGAAAGTAGTTTATAAATCTCAGATGTTTTGTTCCCTGGGAGAATTTGGTGATTTTAATCCTTTTGTTTGTTGGTTTGTTTCTTTTTTATTCTGATTTGTGCTGAGAGGTTGAACTGGTTGCACCTTGCAGCTCTTCCCTGAATCAGAACACCTCTTGCTGTTGCTGTGTCAAAACATTTCACTGTGGCCTGAGCTGATGGAAAGGATTTGGCAGAGGCTTTGCTAGCACAGGGACAGAAAACCTTTCCTCTGGAACACAGAGCATGATCCAAAAGGCATCACTGGGAATTCACCAACCCTCCCAAGGGAATTTGTTAAGCCTGGCTTCTGCTTGTTAAGCCTTGTTAAGCCTGGCCTGCTAGGACAGCACTTTCCAGGCAAGGGAAACAGGACAAATTCCAGCAGCTTGGGTATTTGTTGATAGAAAAGGTGTGGAGGGGGAAGGCACTAATGGAGTGTGCTCAGCTCCCTCCCATTGATGGGAAGTACTCAGATGGGTGGAAAAAAGCTGGTTGGGTAGAAAGGAGTGAAGGCAGGATGGAGAGTGAGCTGCCAAACTGCTCCTGCTTGTCCTGGCTGCTACAAAGAGACTCCAGTCTGGGCAAGAACATGACTTAATGTGGAGCTAAAGCAAAGGTTGCTGCTGTGGGTGCAGCCCTTCACCTGGTACCAGCCCTCAGCAGCTTCTGACTCTGGGTCTGAGCACACAACCCAGCAGTGCAATGCTGTGTGCCCAACACCAGCTCTGCTCCCTGCTTTCCTGTTTCTCACCAGGAAGATCATCCCATGTGGGTCTGAGTCTCTGTGGAGGTAGTGAAGCCTTCCCCAAGGAGGACATAGACTCACAGAATGGGTTGGGNTAGCCTGGGTAGGCAGCTCAGCAGAGAGATGCATCTTAGATCCTGAGAAGAGGAGGTTTGGAACTGCTCAAAATCAGAGAAAGGAGATTTTTCCTCTGCCTGCCAGGCAGTTGGAAGAAGCAGTGGGCAGCAGGCTGGTGGAAGTTTGGCAATGTGGCAGAATCATTTCAATTAGTGAATGCTGTGGAGAAGGAGGAGGCACTCCAGGGAGAGGGGGAGCCCAGCAGGAGGTTTGGCAGCAAATAGGAGCTGTGGTTGGAGGTGGCTGAGTGGAAGGCAGCTGCCAGGCTCTGAGGTGCTGCAGCCTCCCTTTGCCCATGCAGCACCCAGCAGAAATCTGTTTGCTTGGTTTAATGATAACAGGTTTGTGGAGTTTGGTGTTCCTGGGTGTCCCCATCCCATCACACAGCCAAAGGCACTGCTGGCAGCTGCCAGGCACTTCAGCTTTGCTCATGCAGTGTAAGTGATGTGGAGCCAGGGCTGCTTGGTGCTCTGCCTCATTTAGCAGCCCCAATTCACCTCCTGAGTCAGACCTGGGGCTGTGAACCTCCTGTGGGCTCAGGGGAGACACAGCCAAGCTGGATGGAGCCTGCAAGTTGCTCTTATGGCCAAGAAGGCAAATAGTGTCCTAGGGGGCATTAAGGACAGTGTGGGCAGCAGGTTGAGAGGGTTCTGCTCTGCCCTGGTGAGGCCACATCTGCAGTGCTGGGTCCAGTTCTGGCTCCCCAGTTGCAGAGAGACAGAGAACTGCTGGAGAGAGTCCAGGGCAGGCTGCAGAGCTGCTGAGGGGCCTGGAGCAGCTCTGTGAGGAGCAAAGGCTGAGAGCCCTGGGGCTGAGAGCCTGCACAAGAGCAGCCCCAGAGGGCATCTGAGCAATGCTCAGCAAGAGCTAAAGGAGCTGTGGGGGGCAAGAGGCTGCGGCCAGACTCTTGTTAGTGGTGCCCAGGGACAGGCCAAGGGGCAGCAATGGGCACAGAGTGGAAGCAGGAGGTTGGATGTGAAGAGGAGGAGAAAGTTGTTTGTTGTGAGGGTGCTGGAGGCCTGGAGCAGGCTGCCCAGAGAGGCTGTGGAGTGTCCTTGTGTGGAGAGCTTCCAACCCCCCATGGCATTGTGCTGCTGGGCAAGCTGCTGTGGGTGCCCTGCTGGAGCAGGGCTTGGACTGGGTGATCTCCAGACATTCTTTCCAGCCCTCTCTGTGCTGGGGTTCTGGGGCTCTGTGCAGCCACTGCATGGCTTGGTGCTGAGATGGTAGAGTTGACTGCTGGCAAGGACCAAGATGTCACTGTTGAGCATTGCTGCCTCCCAGCTGCAACTGGCAGAGTGCCCCTTTGAACACTGATCCCCAATTCATAGAATGATAGAACCATAGAATGGTAAAGTTGGAAGGGACCTCAAGGATCATCCAGTTCCAACCCCCTGCCATAGGCAGGGACACCTCCCACTAGCACAGGTCCCTCAAGACCTCATCCAACCTGGCCTTGAACACCTCCAGGGAGGGAGCAGCCACAACCTCCCTGGGCAACCTGTGCCAGTGTCTCACCACCCTCACTGCAAACAACTTCCTCCTAACATCCACTTTCAATCTCCCCTCTGCCACTTCAAACCCATTGCCCCTTGTCCTGGCATTGCAAGACCTTGTCAATAGTCCCTCCCCAGCCTTCCTGTAGCCCCCTTCAGATCCTGGAAGGCTACTCCAAGGTCTCCTGGAAGCCTTCTCTTCTCCAGGCTGCAGAGCCCCAACTCTCTCAGCCTGTCCTCACAGCAGAGCTGCTGCAGCCCTCTCAGCATCTTGGTGGCCTCCTCTGGACTGGCTCCAACACTTCCATGTCCTTCCTGTGCTGGGGGCTCCAGAACTGCACACAGGACTGCAGCTGGGGTCTGAGGAGAGCAGAGCAAAGGGGCACAATCCCCTCCCTTGCCCTGCTGCCCACACTGCTCTTGCTGCAGCCCAGCACACAGTTGCTGTCTGGGCTGCACTCACACTGCAGCCTCATCTTGAGCTTTTCATCACCCCAGACCCCCAGGGCCTGTTCCTCAGGGCTGCTCTCAGCCATTCCCCACCCAGCCTGCAGTTGTGCTTGGCATTGTGCCTACCCAGGTGCAGGACCTTACACTTGGCCTTGTTGAATGTCATGAGGTTGGCCTGGGCACAGCTCTGCAGCCTGTGCAGGTCCCTCTGGATGGATCCCTGCCCTCTAGCAAGTGACTGTGCCACACAGCTTGGTGCCAGCTGCACACTTGCTGAGGCTGCACTGATTCCTCTGTCCATGGCACTGACAAAGATGTCAAACAGCACTGGTGCCAGCACTGACCCCTGAGGGAGGCACTTGGCACTGGTCTGCAGGTGGACATTGTGCCCTTGATCACCACTCTCTGGGTGCCACCATCCAGCCAGTTCCTTACCCAGCAGTGCTCCACACATCCAGTCCATGTTTTTCCAGTTTGGTGCCAAGGATGCCATGTGGGACAGAGCCAAATGCCTTAACTGCTGCTGAGGCTGCTCACAGTGGTGCCTTCATTCCCCTGGGCACTGAGACAGGAGTCTTTGGGGGCTGTTGGCTTAAACCATAGAATCATAGAACGGTCTGGGTTGGAAGGGCCCCCCAAAGGTCATCCAGGCCATGTTCCTGTGCAGTGACCAGAGCATCCTCAGCTGGATCAGGCTGCCCAGAGCAACCACCAGTGCTCTGGAGCAGAGCAGTAGTCTCCTTAGCTGCAGCCTCTAAGGCAATGAACTCATTTGAGGGGGAAGAAGTCATGTTAGGAGGAAGTTGTTTGCAGTGAGGGTGCTGAGACACTGGCACAGGTTGAGGGTGGTGAGACACTGGCACAGGTTGCCCAGGGAGGTTGTGGAGCACAGAATCACCCAACGTGATCTTTGATCACATTGGGTGATTCTGTGCTCCACAACCTCCCTGGAGGTGTTCAGCACCAGGCTGGATGAGTCCTTGAGTGACCTGTACTCATGGGAGGTGTCCCTGCCTATGGCAGGGGGTTGGAACTGGCTGATCCTTGAGGTCCCTTCCAACCTTCCCATTCTATGATTCTCTCCTGGGGAGCTGACAGTGGATCTAAACAGACAGGATTGTTCTCTCCCTGTCTGGTTTAGAGCTGGGGCTGTGCTGGGTTGGATAAGTGAGGAATTTGGATTGATTTCTGCAAAGCAGTTTAATTAGTGGGGACCTGGACCCATGCCCTTCTTCTCCCTTGGGGGCTGCTTTATGGATTTATTCCACCCAGGGGGGCAAAATTATTAGCAGGGATTGGGCTTCATTTGAGAATTGTTGATGAGGGTGAGTGAATAGCTTCAAAATGATTTCCACTGCACAATCCAATTAATTTTCAGGTATGTGTGCTTGGCCCTGCCACCCTCTGAGGCAGTTATGGAGAGGGGGAGATCCTCAAGTACCTTCATGATCTGTGTGTTCCTTTCTTCTTGGGAACTGACAGCAAGAACCATCCTGTCACACTGACCCCTGCAAATGCTGCACCAGTAGCCTGCAGTGCACCAAAAGACCCAAACAGAAGGATTTTGAGAGGAGTCTCTGCCTTTGGAAGTGAGGTTGGAGGAGATGATCTCTGAAGTCTCTTCCAACCTGAGCCATTCTCTGACTCCATGATGCTATGAAATGTAATCAAATTGAGAATGCAGGCTCTGTCCTGGGCTCTGTCC
>WBNM01002591.1:0-11480 GCA_013399055.1 Ramphastos sulfuratus
AAACAAAATAAAATAATAGAAAAGTTTCTGTAGTTTCTCCCAGGCCATTGTCCCTGAACTTGTTGAAAGTTTCTGCCACCTCAGCTGGACACCAAGGACAGGACTTTGGTAATCATCAGCTGAAAGTGTTGCTGATACAGCACAGTCAAGGGGAAGGAAATTAGGTGTAGTAAGACACAGAATATTTAAGGTTAAGCAATTGGTATAGCATTTAATAAATTTTTTCTCACTGCTTTTGTAGAAATGTTGTATTTGAAAAGTTAGATTTCTTTATATATGTATATATACACACATAGGTGTGTGTGTCTATGTGTGTGTGTGTATATATATGAGAATTATTTATACTTCAAAGACAAAGTTATTTTTTGTGCTTTCACTTGAACAGGTTTTGGATGGTTGTTAATTGCTCTCTAATGATTTCACACATCTGTTATGAGAGGAGAGGAAATTCTTCTTTTCCAGACACATTGTTTCATTAAGTGTGTCACAAAGATCTTAGACTCCTTTTTGAAGCACTTTTACAGGTCACTGTCAAAGTCAAAATATTAGTTGGTCCATTGGCCTGTTATGGTGTATGCTTCTGTATATCGCTTTTCACCTCAGGCTCTCACAGAGGTGTATAATAACATGAAATAATGCAACCCCTTCTATTTGACATAGAGCTAAGTACATTTGTATCACAGTATCACCAAGGCTGGAAGAGACCTCAAAGATCATCAAGTCCAACCCATTACCACAGACCTCAAGACTAGACCATGGCACCAAGTGCCACGTCCAAACGTGCCTTGAACACCTCCAGGGATGGTGACTCCACCACCTCCCTGGGCAGCCCATTCCAGTGGGGAATGACTCTCTCAGGGAAGAACTTTCTCCTCACCTCCAGCCTAAACTTCCCCTGGCACAGCTTGAGACTGTGTCCTCTTGTTCTGGTGCTGGTTGCCTGAGAGAAGAAAGCAACCTCCTGCTGGCCACAACCACCCTTCAGGTAGTTGTAGACAGCAAGAANTCTATTTTTCAGAAAATTACTGTTCTCATAAGGTTATGTGGTCATTTGTTGTGGCTGAAATTCACTCTTGTATGGAAACTTCCAGTAAAAAAGAAAAAAAAAATACAAGAAACTAATCCTCAACTGGGTATGGTAATTATTGGAACAATGGTACCAGGCTTCCCAGGGCGATTGTGGATTCTCCTTCTCTGGAGACTTTCAAAACCCACCTGGATGCATTCCTGTGCAGACTACTCTAGGTAGTCCTCCTTTTGGCAGGGGAGGGTGGACTTGATCTCTGAAGGTCCCTTCCAACTTCTAACATTCTGTGATTCTGTGATTGCAATAGGTTGAAGACAAAGTATGCATCAAAAGTCTCTGTTTTTTGTGTTAAATAGCCTCAGTTTCAGTATCTGGTTACCAGAAAAAGTGTTAGGCATTTAAAAGCATGCATAGAGAGGAAAGGAGGTTTTATTTTAAAAGCAGGTTATTTCTCCTTTGGAATCAGAAATACAGAATACTATGCACATTCTTTTCTCACAGGACCACTAGGAACCAGAATAAATTTTCTCATTTGATGATCATTTTAAATATATCTTTCAGAAATGTCCATTCCACTCTAATTATTCTCTAAGAGATGCTGAATCTTTCAAGACATTCTTTTCTCTCTAGTTTTTTTCCTCTGAAGAGAACCTTACTGCTCAGATAACAGTCATTGAAAACCAGATAGCACTGACATATCAATAATGTCAGTAGGTGTGCTTTCACTGTGTAGAAAGCAATTTACTATTTCCCTGCAATCCACTGAACTTTCCTTATTTTTGAGGAAATATAATGGATTTAGTAGACTTGCTTGATTTGGTCATTTTTAAGTGTCTGAATCTCATCAAAAACTTAGCAGGCATTTTGACTGCCTTGCAATACATTTGTGTCAAGTTTTATTCTTCTATTTATTGTTTTCTTAGTTCACTGTACTGAGATTATATTTTATTCTACTATAAAGATGCAATATCTGATAAATAAAAAGTTTCATATCTGATTTTTTTTCCCCCTTAAATATATTCACGGTTTGGCCGTAGCTTTTGTTCTTCATGATTATTAGCCAGGATGTTTAAATTTCCATGTCACAGGCAACAGAGTGCTATTGGGTAATAGTTTGGCTAATTTTGTGTGGAAGGATGTGACTGTATTTTAAAATGCATCTGCTTGCACATCTATATCTCCATTAAATATGTCGATATTTCAGACTGCTCTGACACAAAATTAGCTCTGCTTCTAACAAATTAAAGTATGCTTTCTCTGTAGCATATTTGTTTGTAATATCTGACAAGCTGCTCTGCTTGTGTGCCTGAAGATGAAACCACTGCCTTCTGCTTGGCAAGTCAAATGAATGCCACTATAGGATTGTTAAACTCTGATAAAACCATACATAAAAATCTGTGCTCCTGGACTCCTCTCTTTGGTGCATCTGTTCCAATACTCCAAGTAACGAGTATGGGGATTCTTCAATGGATTTCTGTAGAGTCAGTGGCTTTTTTCTGATGTGTGTCCACAGAGTGTGCCCTTGGCTAGAGTATTCCAGAGGAACTGAAAACACACTGTGATGGCTAATTAACAGCAGTACAGAGCTTGCTGCCAGGGAATCAAATGTTGGCAAACAGGTCCCTTTAGGCTCTTTCTGAGAAGGCTGGCAAATGCAAGCTGTCTACCCATTTGGCTTAGGATAAAACACAAGGATAGACATAGTCTTATTTTATTTTATTTTATTTTATTTTATTTTATTTTATTTTATTTTATTTTGTTTTATTTTATTTTATTTTATTTTACTTTATTTAATTTTATTTTATTTTGTTGTATTTTATTTTATTTTGTTTCATTTTATTTTATTTTGTTTTGTTTTACTTTGTTTTATTCTATTTTGTTTTGCTTAATTTTATTTTATTTTGTTTTGTGTTATTTTATTTTATTTTATAATTTTTAATTTTGTCTTTTGTGCAAAAAAATAATCTGCAATAACTTACATGACTTAGATTGACTTCAGTGCAATTATGCAAGGTGTAGACCAATATGGAATTCACTCTGCACAATCATATGTTTTATATTGAGTTGTCATTCATTTTGTTACTCCAGGGTTTATGTCAGGAATGAGTCCACCAAAACCTGTGGAGTTATGTTTTGTTTTAAAGCAGGTAAAAAAGGGAGAAGGAAATAAAGCTGGTACAGTGAGGTTAAGAAAGACAGAAAAAGACCATGGCAGTTGAGTGGTATGGTTTCAAACCTGTGTGGTTTTGAGTGGTACAGTTCCAAAAGTGTTAAGGGGGAAAAAAACCACCCAAAACCAAAAAACAAAACAACCAACCAACAAACAAACAAAAACCAAACAAAAACCAAACAAAAAACCCAAACTCAATTCTCCATTTTCTACTTTTAAAACGAATCTATGATTCCGTCTCTTTCATCAAGAAGTGAGTTGACAAGAGTTCACTGCTGCTTCTTATGTATTTTTAAGCCACAAAATATGATAGAAACACATCTTCTAATTTATCTTAGTGCTTGGTATGCAGGAAAAGGGTGAGTTATGCACATTCTCTTTCTACTGGCTTATCTGCCAAGGGTGAAGCTGAAGTTTCCCTTTAGAGCTCATCATCTACTCTGCTCCGTTCTTCAACTATGCCTAACTTAAAATGTCCTCAGAAAAACATCTAGCAGCATTGAAAGACTAAGGTATCTTCTTTTGTGCAGAAGATAAATGAAAAATCAAAATAGGACAAAAATGTCCCATTTCAACATCACCAATACCACAGATGCCTGAATCCTTAAGCAGCATATGGGTTATGTCCCACTTTCACATCCCCGATTACAATTAAGTGCACCAGACATTTGTATCATGGCTTCTTCATTTTAAGTGCTTATTCTCATCAGGTGGTGTAATGGAGAGGTAATTAATTAATGCAAGATGGTATTTTTTTTTGAAAATTAATATTGTTTATTGATTTTCAATATTCAGGAGTCTCACCCCCACCCCAACCACTAATTTTAATAATAATCAGGTTCTTTTGCAGTGGTCATGGAAACATTATACAAAGGAATAATTTGATTTAGAACAAATAACTAGCAATAGTACAACATTAATTGAACTGGAAGAGAAGTTCTTGCAGTCAATATACCCCTTGTCAACTAGACTCAATGGTTCCAGGGTCTTTGTCCTCTTTCTTGCGGTTGTTTCTCCCCATAGCAGGAGGGAGAGCAGAAAAACATGGAGTCCTGTGTGCAGTTCTGGAGCCCCCAGCACAGGAAGGACATGAAACTGTTGGAGCGGGTCCAGAGGAGGTCCNGTAACCTGTACTAGTGGGAGGTGTCTCTGCCTATGGCAGGGGGTTGGAACTAGATGATCCTTGAGGTCCCTTCCAACCTTACCATTCCATGATTCTATGATTCTATGTCTGAATAAACCAGAACAGGTTCAAGCCTATTTTGGTCTGTTCAGACCTGCCATGACAAGTAGGCACTGTATTTTCCTGCTTATATAAGATTTTTTCAATGTCCTAGTTTTCTCTCCATGTAACACAGAGGCATCTCTGAAGTCTCAGACACTTCTCATGCTGTGAAATCCGGTACTCAGCCAAGTGCAACAGTGCCACTCATCATGCCCTGTGGTCCCCATCGTTAATTTGGCCAAGATGCCCTAATCATAGAATATCTACAGTTGGAAAAGACCCGTAAGGATCACTGAGACCAACTTCATACTCCTGACAGGATCACACTCCTGACAGGATCACACTCCTCGCAGACCTGCACTCACCATTACATGCCAACATAGGTATTTCCATGCTCATCCAAGCTTTTTCTATCCATTCCTTAGACAACCAAACCATGGAATCCACATTACCTTAAAGCAGCATCACGCACTCTTAAATTTCACAGCCTTCCTAAATAAGAGGCCTTAGTGAACTCTTCTAAGATTGAAAACATTGTTTCACCCTCACAATGATCCACTAATAGAATCGATCCCAAATATTGCTTCTGATTTTCAGTCCAGTTCATTCACAGCTCATCTTCATCATGTATTCAAGCATCATCTTCATTCACCATTTCTTATTTACTCTCAAAATTCCTTTTATATTTTTTCTTTTTTCTTCTTTTTTTTTCTTTTATTTCTTTTTTTTTCTTTTTTTTCCTTTTTTTTCTTCTTTTTAATTTTTTTTTCATTTTTCGTTTTTTTTTCTTTTTTCCTTAATTTTTTCTTCTTTTTTTCTTTTTTTCTTCTTTTCTTTTTTTTTCTTCTTTTATTTTTTTTCTTCTTTTTTTTCTTTTTTTTTTCTTTTTCTTTTTTTTCTTTTTTTTTTCTTCTTTTTTTTTGTCCCATGATGATTGTTAAGGAGGTAGACCCATGGAACAGACATTTTCTCTAAGCAGCACAAGATGCATGCAAAGCTCTAAAATCAATACACCACTTACTGAAAAAGGAGCCCATTCTCTGAAAAAGTTGTGTTGATTTTATTTGCTTTAAAATGTTGTTGGTTTTGGTTTTTTTTAATGTAGCCCTAATTGATTATGCTCTTCCTTTTTATTTTTGTGAAAAGCATTAATTAAAATGACATAGAAATTGTGCATAAAATGAACAGTAGTTTTTATAATGAAAACGTTGATTAAAAAAATGAAAAGAAGAAATCAATAGTTCTGCTTAGATATAAATGTCTCAGGCAGATGTATGTAGAAGGCCAGAAATAACTTCCTCTTATCTTGCCTTTAAGCAAATAACCAAACCCCAGGAGTCTTCACAAGATCAAAGACTATGTCATATGGGTGCTATATAAAACACCAATTATGACGACTCGCAGACAGTTGGAACGCTAGAAATAATTTCATTTTACAGAAATTAGTTACTCTCTTGCTTTGTGGCAGTATGCAGCTTTTCTGAATCTAATATCCAATCTTCCTATCCAGCTTTGTCAGCTGCTGAAATGTCATGAGTTTCCTAGCAGTCTGTTTTGCTAATTCTCTGGCTGGTGTGGAGTACAATGCTGCGAACGCAGAACAACTGTGAGCACATTGCTCAGGACAGCTTCTCCCATATTGCTTGCAAAGGAAGAATAAGCTGTGGACAGCACAAGCTGTCACTACAGCTCAAGAGAGTCCCCCTGCAAACTATATGCCAATAAACTCATATTATTCCCCAAGATGCTTTGGGTTCCAGTTTTCTGGGGAAATGTTTCTCTCTTTCTGTGCTACGGAGTTTAACATCATGAGGGAGGTAATGACAAATTCTCAAGAGAAGCTTCTTACCCTCTGGAACTAATTTCCACCAGTAATACAGCAAAACCTGAAGGCATAGAGAACAGCCCATCTGTTCAGACAGGATTTTTGCCTGAGGTAGATTAGCAGGATATTTCACTCTGTCCTTGGTTTCTTTTTGAGGATGTACCTTTATAATTATGCTTACTGAATAGCACTCAAACCACCCCACCACCAACACCCCCACATACAAAAAACAAAACAAACCAAAACCACATAAAAAAACCAAAAATCAACCAACCAAAAAACATAAAAACCACAAGGCAAAACTAGAGGAAGGTGCTCAACTGAGCCAGCTATTAGTAAATATTTTTAAATGCTGTTTCTAATACTTTCTTTGTTAGAAATGAAAGTGGACTGTTAACAATGGAAGTGTGCTTAATTTATGCAGTTAAAAGTTACTTACTGGTTTACACTGATGGATGCAAACCCCAACAGACACAAGAAGAGCTATCTCAGCTACCAATTTACCTCAGCTCCTTAACCCCAGCCTAACACTTTTTCTGTGAAGGTGCTGGAGATAAAGACAGATTATTTGTAATTACTGAGTATCCAGCTGGTTTATGTTCCTTATTTTGTAGTTGCTGCTGTGAGGATATAAGAATTGATTCCCATGTACAGTAGATATGCAGTCTAGCAGTTATTGGAAAAACCTTGGGGGGAAAAAAAAAGCTAAAGATCACGTTTACATTCCAAATTCTCTACACATTGCAAATGAAACAACACAATAAGTTTAAAAGGATCAAACTTCAATAAGAAAATAAATTGTTGGTGTATTAGAGCTAGAGGGAGGTTGGGTTTTTGTTGGGTTTTTGTGTGTGTGTGTGTATATATGTCTGCATGTTTTGTCATTTTGTTGTGTTTTGTTGTTGTTGTTGTTGTTGGCTTCTTGGAACTATGGTTCCTTAAGCATGAAGATTCCCCATCCAAAGACCACCGCAGTTGCGTGTTATGCAGAGGTTATGTGCTTGAGAGGTGTTGCTGGCCTGAGAAAGCTTGACTTCAGACAAAGGATGAAAAATAGGCAATATTGTTATTACCAGTTTAACAGAAGAGAGTGCTTTAACAAGGAGGCATAAGCCCCCAGTGAAGAAATTGCCTGCAAGTGGCCCACTGCCTTTCTGTACACTGACTAGAAATATCACAGAATCACAGAATTGTCAGGGTCAGAAGGGATCTCAAGGACCATCTAGTTCTGACCCCCCTGCTATGGGAAGGGTCACTTTCCTTTAGACCACTCCTTTGCTTAGCATGTACTTAAGCACATCAGAAATGAGGCATGTCTATGATCCTCATTGATTTTTATGGACTATAAGCAGTCCATTTAGTCAAATGCAGACTCCATGCTGAAATGCTTTTCCGTATCAGAGCTGTCTCTGCTTTACAACATCCGAACTGTACTGCCCTCTATGTTAGCAGCTTTCCTGTTTCTTAGACAACCTGAGTCCTCTCTTTCAGGCAGAATTAAGGGTGGCATATAATGGTCAAAGCACTTTTTCTTAATAAGTCATTAAATTACAACATCAAAAACAGAAAGGCAGTTTCAAAAGAGTGGACAAGCACATCCATGTGCTAAAAATCTATCATCGTTTGGAACTAACAGATACTCAGGTCTCCTTTACCACTCTTTTTCTTTCATTGCCCTTCAAAACTTTTCTCATTTCTTTGGCTTTATTGCTGTCTCCCATATTGCTAAGAACTGGATCATGTCCAATAATGACAATTATGCTGGAATCTTACAGACTAAATAGGATGTAAAGTATCTTGTTCTGCTACAACTTTTCAATATTTCTTCAGTGTTTTTTCATAGGTAGCTGCCAAGTGCCTTCCTTTTCCTTCCCATCTGCAAACTATTGAGATAAATCCTGACACTATATAGCTTGGTGTATGACCAACCAAGCATATGAAATCAACGATCAATGCCCAAAGAATAGCATCTCTTTCTGTGGACATGTACAAAATTCAACTGGACATCATCCCAGGCATCTTGCTTTGTCTGACCCTGACTGAAAAGTGAGGTTATTCTAGATGATGTCAAGATTTCTTCCATTCTCAACAGTTCTGTAATTAACAATTAGCCCATTTGGGTCATTTTTTCAGCATCACATCTATGCACAGCCAAACTGCATACGTGAGAAACAGTATCACTTTGTATAACCTATAACTAACAAAGCAAGTCTTAGCACATCTGTTAAATACAGAACTAAAGCATAATTTACAAGGTCTTGTAATGACAGGATGAGAGGCAATGGGTTTAAAGTGGCAGAGGGGAGATTTAGACTGGATGTTAGGAGGAAGTTCTTTGCAGTGAGAGTGGTGAGACACTGGCACAGGTTGCCCAGGGAGGTTGTGGCTGCTCCCTCCCTGGAGGTGTTCAAGGTCAGATTGGAGGAGGCCTTGAGTGAGCTGTACTAGTGGGAGGTGTCCCTGGCTATGGCAGGGGGTTGGAACTAGATGATCCTTGAGGTCCCTTCCAACCTTACCATTCTATGATTCTATGATTCTATGATTCTATGAATTAATTGAATCAATTAAACTAGTTCAATAGGACAAAGATGGGTAACTCCAACATGTAGTCTTAAAAGATTTAACTCTCTTCAGATCAGCAAGGACCCTTGATTGTGTTGTCTACTTCTTGAGCTCACTAATGAAAACAAAACCATTAAAATGTGGCATCGTGTTGGATATGGAAATGACACAACACTTCGTCTTTACAGGTGAAGTAACTCTGTTAATGATCTACTGAGAACAATTAGAGGTTCAGAAACTTTTTAGCTGCTATCAGTACTTAGATCTTAATTTATCTGCTCCAGAGGGCAAGAATGAAACTTCTCATACCCTGCTTACATAAGGTAGAGCACTGAATTTAGATGTCTTGCTTTGCTTGTAAGCAAATAGTACTCAACTAACATTACTCATTCACGTGTTCTTTCATCTTATCATTCAGATACTGAAGTGGCACAAATTTGGATTAAAATGCTTGTAGAGTTTACAAAAACAGTCTATGATAAAGTGGAAAAGAGATCTGCCAGAAACGACAAACTCACACTGCACCAGTTTCCTTCTACACAAATTTCTAATCCTCTTTATGGCACTTTAAAGCCAGTTTGATGGGTTCAGAGTCAGTTGTTAACATTATATAACCTGTCCCTGTGTTTGCTAACGTAAAATTGATCTTTTACAAATGTTGCATTGTTAACATTAACATAGTTGTCAACTGGGAAAAAAAAGAAAAAAAGAAAAAGCTTTTGATAGCTTAATGGATCTTTTTCTGAAAAAAAGCAAAACAAACAAACCCAACTTTTCTTGTTTGATAAAATTTTCCTTGTTAAGATTGAGTCTTAAGCAGAATAAATTGCAAGTTGATAAATATATCTGACATATCCTACATGAAGAATCAGTCCTACCTCTCTGTTCATTACTTCTAGCTGAACGTATTTCCTCACTCTAACAAATGTGCTTTTCGCCTCAGATGTTTATGTTTTACAAATATTAAAGACCTCTAAAAAGTTCTGGTTTCCTCTGGATGGAGATGACATGACCAGCATCTGATAATGTGTCTCTTTAAAAATCATTAATAAAAATTACTGTTGTTTCAGGAGGCAGGTTTGTGGGCATCCAGTATACCTAGTGAGTGGAATCACAGAATCATAGGATGGTCTGGGTTGGAAGGGACCTCCAAAGGTCATCAGGCCAAACCACCTCTGCAGACAGCAGAGACATCCTCAACCTGGCCAGGCTGCCCAGAGCCCTGTTGAATATCACTTTGGATATCTTCAGGGATGGGGCCCCAGCCACCTCCCTAGGCAATCTGTTTCAGTGTTCCTCCACCCTCATATTAAAGAACCTGTTCCTAACATCCAATCTAAATTTGCTCTTCTCTAGTTTGAAGCCATTGCCTCTCATCGTATCGCTGCAAGCCTTTGTAAACAGTCTATCTCCATCCTTCCTACAGGCCTCCTTCAGGTACTGGAAGGCTACTTTTAGGTCTTTCTGGAGCCTCCTCTTCTCCAGGCTCCAATCCCAGCTCCCTCAAACTGTTATTGTAGCAGAAGTGCTCCAACCCCCTAATCATAATTAGCTGATCCTTAGAGGGTAGAATTGCTGAGTACTAGGAACCTCAGGGATCCACAATTATTTCTCTGCTTTGAAAAGCAGACACAGGACTCCTATCTTGGCCTTATCAAATGGCTTATGGAGATCCATCTCATCCAATTCACTTATTTACAATGCAGATGATCTATGCAATCTGAGCTCCTTCAGAAGTCTTGGAGGGAAAGCGGCACTGTCCAGATCAAATTCATCTAACCTATTTTGTGTGTCAGAATAGAATAGAATAGGATAGGATAGAATAGAATAGAATAAAATAGAATAGAATAGAATAGAATAGAATAGAATAGAATAGAATAGAATAGAATAGAATATTCCATTTAGAAGTAATATACAATAATTATCTAGTCCAACTGTCAGACCACTTCAGGGATGACCAAGTTAAAGCACATTGTTCAGGGCACTGTCCAAATGCCTCTAAAACATTGACAGATTTAGGACATTGACTGCCTCTCCAGGAAGCCTGTTCCAGTACTTGGCCATCCTCTCAGTAAGGAAAGTCTTACTAATACTTAGTCTAAACCTTCTCTGATGCAGCTTTGTACCATTCCCTTGCATATTATCACTGCACACCAGGAAGAAGTGATCACCACTTCCTTCTCCATGTTCCCTCCTCAGGAAGCTGTAGAGAACAATGAGGTAACTCTTTAACCTCCTATTCTCCAAGCTAGACAAACACAGAATCCTTAGCCACTCATCATAGGACATTACATCCAGCCCTTTCACCAGCTTTTTTTTTTTCCCTCCTCAGGGTGCATGCTCGAAGATATCAGCGAGATTTTATTTTTCAGACATACCTTATAAGTGAATATCACTTGAATCATCAAGCACACATACCTGTCTTCATATATGAACAGGAAGCAAGAAATTCCATATAAAAATTAAATCTTGGAATATAGTTGGCCCTGTTTTAATTACATCTGTATCAGTTGGACTAGCTTGAAGGAAAAATGAGTTGGTGATTATAGCACCCTTCCAGCACCTGAAAGGGGCTTATGAGAAGGCAGAAAAGGGTCTGTTTATAGAGGCCTGCAGTGATAGGACACTGATTTTAAATTCAAGAAGACTACATTTAGGTTGGACATTAGGA
>WBNM01002594.1:0-22892 GCA_013399055.1 Ramphastos sulfuratus
ACAATCTCTGACCAGGTCCTGATTTTTCTAGACGATCTGTGTATGTCCAGGACTTCTCATCTTGGCAGGAGACTTTCAGGTGTGGGCAGCATGTCTTGTGGTGTGCAGTCTCAGCACAACATCACACTGTCTGTGCAGGCCTATCGCGTGGAGGCATTTAGAGCCTGTTCCTGATAAACTCAAGGCAGGCAGTTTCCAGGCAGTTCAGAAAGCACTGAGGCAGTGATGCAGAACACTGCCAGAAGCAGTGTGCAACAGCAGCAGGCAACAGCAGGCAGCAAGCAAGCACGAATACAAGGGCAGAGCAGGTTATGTTACCTGCTCCTCTTTTTATTAATTCAACCCAAGACTAATGGGCCTTTGGACACGGAATAGCCAATCAGAATGGCAGTTAGGCAAGTTCAACTGTATTAGGTGAAGCCATTGGCTTGCTCTTTACCCAAATTTGGGAAAACATAGGCCTTGCACGAGGCAGGCACAAACCAAGTGTATGTTCCTTGTTCACCACAGGATGCAAACAGGAGCAAAACAAGTCTGGGCAAGCCAGGGTGCTCAGACTCAGTGGCTCCAGGTTCTTTGTCCTCTTTCCCGCAGTTGCTTCTCCCCATAGCAGAAGGAGGGAGAGCAGAAAAACACATCTGGGCAAGCCAGGACTTGTATAAGCCTATTTTGACCTATTTGGGCCTACCGTGACACAAGGATACTTTTCAATAATGTCACACTTTTTCATCTCTTCCCTATTTCAAAGGGAGAGACTGCAAAGCTATCTCCTCACCCATCCTGGTTCTCTGTGTTTTAGTCCCTACACAAACAGGGATCCCTGCGGAGCACCTTAGTGGCCTATTCCCATGGAGGCAGGGAAAAGACTCTCAGCCCTCTTTGGTGAATGGGACTTAACTCAGCACCCTTTTGAGTGCAGGATGGCAAAGTTTCTCCCTGTCTTCCAACTGTGCCTAATATGCACAGCCCAGCTCTGTGACTAGCTTTTAGGTGGTGGGACTTTTGCCTTCACGCGCTCCTGTAATGCTGTACCTCACAGCAGAATGATGCAAGCTCCAAGAAAGTGCAGCCTTCATGTACTTGTTAAAATTAATGCTAAACTTAAAAAAAAAAAAAAAAAAAAAGTAGTTTTCTAAGGATGTGGGTATTCTTGATATATCTTTAAAGCAAACTGTAATGCATACTGAACAATGTTGAGTCCTGTTGCAGTTTCAGTAACTTAATTATGAGTTTTTCTAACCCGCTCACCTACATGTTTTACCAATTTAAACTTTTTACATATCCTTCTAAAGTCTTTTCTGCTGTGCTTTGCTCTCAGTATCACATTCATTACATTTCCTTGCTTCAGCTCTAGCTCAGCTACAGAGTGCCTTCCTATGTCTATGTGTAACACTGTGCCAGGCAGTTTCCATACCTCAGAAGGAAGCAGAGCTAAAAGAAGGAGTAAGGAAGATAAACAAATGGACGTTACCTTGTGGAACATATCTGTATGGCTCTTCTGTATAAAATGCACGACACTGATTTAGGAGCTTTGACGTTAGTATGCCAGTAAATTAATGGAAAAAGACATAAAACACATTAATGGATCCACATACTAATGAAACCTAAAGCACTTATAAGGTAAGTAACTTGTCACAAAGTGCTAATCATACAGTTAGGTCCAACTTGTATTCCAAATCAGGAATATTTAGAACAGTTCTGAGCCCTATGATTTTCAGCTGAATACAGCAGCTAATTCCAGTGGGATCTGTATCACTGAGACCCTGTGCAGTGTTCTACACAATAAAGTTCAAATTCATACTAGGCTAGTACATTAATTCATCTTCAAGAGCGTCTACCTCAGCTAATTTGTGTGTGTGTGTGTATTTGAGTAGAATACTCAATCCTTCATTAGCTCAAAATATACTCCCTTAGGGAAGAAATGCATTTCAGGACTAAATACAAAACTCGGAATCGTAGAAAGAAAAAGAAAACGCTGGACTTTGATAATTGCTGTCTTCTTATATAAGATCATTCTGCTGAGATAGCTGATTAAAAAGTAAAAGGAATGGGGTTTCCTAGAAAAATGAAAGTGCTGTCTTAAACTGAGGTGCTTTTCAGTACCAAAATAGAAGAGATGAATTCTATTTTTAAATGGAAATCATAACCTAATGAGATTTACACAAGGAAGAGCAAAGTGCAAAATGCACTGTTAAAGTGCACTGCTAACTGTTTCTGTTAAAGAAAATTATTCCTGGCAGTTTCACCGCTTGATATAAGGGGCAATGGAGACATGAACAAATATCTTGGCATCACTTGGTGGGAGCTTGGAGCTCTGCCTAGCAACATTTCTAAAATGCATCAAAGCTCACATGGCATCTTGCTTAATCTTTAGTTAATGCATATGTTGGGGCTTGCCAATTACAATGTTTCCAGCATACTGACTTTTACCTCACTGTAGCATATAAGCTGAAGAATACTTAGGGAGGTTTACTCACAGGCAAGGTAATGAACATAATCATTATCCTATGACTTCCAATGGAGCTATTTATGTTGGTTCTAATAATGAATAGAAGATCAGAATTTATTAATGGCTTGGGTGCTATAAACAAAGCCCTCTCCAGACATGTATACCTGAGAGGATACACAGCATTCTACACATACATTTTAGTTGGTTTACTGTGCATCAAGTTGGAAATGAAGACAGTAGATTCTGTCAGAAGCGAGTGTAGGGTTATTGATATCCGAACTCCACCTGGGACTGCACAGGGACATATGGAAATCATGTCCCAGAACTAGCAGAGTCATACTGGAATATTTTGTTCATATAGAGGGCAAATTGGTTTTAAAAATTGAGTTTATGCTCTACAAACCAGGAAAGACTTGCTTCAGGCAACTGAAGGAAGCAACAATTGCCCTTTTTAGTCTTTCTGCTCCCTGAGGGGATATAAAGGAATGAGTTGAATTTGATTTTCACCCCAGTCCCACTGCCAGAGAGGCTGCTAAGTATATATTGGGTTCCCAAAGGTAAAAGTCCTTCAAGTAGATATTTGTGATACTTATCCCTCTGCTGAAAATTAAAGACACATGGTATTCAAACCCAAAACAACAAGCACAGCTTTCCAAAGACAACCAACTGCTTCACTGGGAACTGCCAGAGCAAACAATTAGGAATTCAGCAAGGCTGTTCACATAGTCTGCCTTCTCATTGGATGGTTTGCTGTTCTCTGCCATGACAGGGAGCAATTTTTATTACATGACAAGACTGATTGCTCATCACTGTCGTTGCTCAGATGAGAAGGTAAGGTATGCATCTGGTTGGAAAGAAAAAATAACTGAGGCTTTCTCAGTTAACAAGGTAGTTTGTGAAACACATGAATTACATTATAACTGAGAAATTATCAATAAAAGGTTCACCATGACTATTAAAACTGCCAGGAACTGTTATGTTCTGCTTTTTTCAAATAATTTTCTAAGAGAAAATGAGAGGGATGAACATAAAGCAAGTCATGAGATTTAGTTTCTTCCTGCTAAGTTTCACGCATGTCCAGATTTCACTTTGCCATTGTGGTCCAATTGCAATGAAAAGTCATTGCCATAGGCAAATCAGCACAGAGGCAGACTGCAGAATCGGCTGTGCTCAGGAGAATCATTCTGGATTTACCTGGGTAGAGCTCAGAATTTAACTTGTTTCATAGAATAATTCATCTCCTGTGTAAACATGTGAAGGACCTCCAACTGGGTATAGGCTGCCCAGGGAGGTTTGGGATGCCTCCTCCCTGAGTGTGTTCAAGGCCAGGCTGGATGAGACTTTGAGCAGCTGAGTCTAGTTGAGAGGCTTCCCTGGCCATGGCGGGGGGGTGGGAGTAGATGATCTCTGAGATTCCTCCCAACTTAGGCCATTCTATGATCACTAAGATTAGAGTAATTCTGTGTACCAGATTTTCAGATTCAGAAAAAAAAAAATATTGTTCTTTTGCCAGTGCATATCACCTCTCATACTTTGGATAGATAATTGCTAATTTATACCAAAGCTGACAAAATTGATATAACTCTAGAGTTCAGTAAATGCACAGTGCTTCATCTATGTCAACATATTGGCAGAGATGGCTACAGAAACAAAAACAAACCTAGTTGGACTCAGTTCTATAGCCCCACTTAAAGTGTGTCATATGGGTATAGTGCAGGCGAAAAAAAGATAAAAGATTTTAAAAAAAAAGTAGTACCTAACAAGGTTAAGAACAAGTAAACTGTAAATCAGCTTTCTATCAGATGCTCAAAATCATGCCAGCTTCTTCAGCTATGGAAGAACCATGGTATGGTATGAACCATGTCTAATTCTTGACCTAGACAGCAACCAGAACTCAGGAGGGTATGAATTACTACAGGATTTCTAAACTTTCTGTTTCTGAGTTGAACATTCTCAGAAGAAAAATTCTTTCTGCAAAGCTATTAAATGCTCTTGTTGTTTTCACTGAGTGTTATCTTATAACTTACGAAGTCATACTAGGTATTCTGCCTCCAGTTTCACAAATTAGTTTACTTCTTTAAAATGAAAAGCCTGGTTCATATCTTACCAAAATATTATCACAGGAGTTTAAATGCAAACAAATAAGAAAAGTGCACAACGCCGGAGCTTTAGCATAAGACAATGTAAAAACAATTCTAGCCATTCAAATATCATTGGTTTAAAAAATCATCTGAGAAATTAGTATAATGGTAAAAAAAATATACATCTACCTACTTATCTATCTAATCTCTCCATCTTATCTATCTATCTATCTATCTATACCTATCCATCTATCTACCTACCCACCCACCCACCCATCACTAATCCATAATTCGTTGAAAAAAGATGAAAAGATGCCAAGAAAATATGTTACTGAGAGGGTGATCTTCACAGCTTTCCCTGAAGACCAAGTTAATTGTAAGCCATCTCAGATAAACTACCAGCAAGAGAAATGAGTAGATTAATCCCCATTTAGTGTGCATCTGAAACAGGTTTTTACTGAGGCAGTCCTGATTTCTAATCAGAATAGTTTAGTTTTGTTTTCTTGATTTGTTTTTTTTCCCCTTCTGTTAATAACATTTTGCATACTGCTAAATATTTCTGTGGAAAACACAGGTTTTACGTTACTAAGGGCAGGGGAATCGACAGGTCAGCTGAACTATGTGTTTGAGAACCAAAAGTTCTTCATATAGGTTAGTGAGAGGATGTTACTTCTTAAGTTAGTATCTTCTTCAAGATATTATTTCTTAAGTTGACCTTTCTTAAATAGTGAGGGGTCTGATAGTCTTAAAACAGCATAGGACTTTCCTAGAGTAAAGATTTCTGAGCAAAGGTGGAAAAACATGAAGTATTTTGTTAAAGATCTTTCCTGTATAGTGTAGACAGAGTTGTAGGTATATTTGTGAGCAGACAGAGGTAATGGTTTCCAGTAATGCTCTAAAAAGCATTAAGGCAATGTCTGAAACTTGGGACTTTTCCTGTGAGCATACACATGCCTCAAAAACATAAAACCAAAGAACTCAATGAAAATCAAAACCACAGAACAAATAATAAAAAACCACTCAGTCGGAGGTACACTGTAACTAACTAGGATCTCCTTCCAGAAAATGAAAACCAGCTTTGCACTCTCTCTGCATGCATAGGCTCATGAGGCATGCAGTTTGCTCGTCTCTGTCTGAATATCCTGCATTCTGGCCATGTGGCAAGAAGCCAATAATATAAAACACCATGAGATCATATTTCTTGAATCACAACTTTCCCAAAGCTGGGGAAGGGCCTGGAGAATAGGTCTTATGAGGAGTGGCTAAAGAAATTGAGGCTACTTAGTTTGAAAAAGAGGAGGCTGAGGAGAGACGTCATGGTTGTGTACAGCTACCTGAAAGGATGTTGTGGAGAGGCTGCTGGTGGTCTCTTCTCACAGGCAATGAGTGATAGAACAAGTGGGAATGACCTCAAGCTGTGACTGGGTAGGTTTAGACTGGACATTAGGAAAGCATTTTTTATGGAAAGAGTGGTCAGGCACTGGAATGTGCTGCCCAGGAAGGTGGTCGAGTCACCAACCCTGGATGTGTTTAAGGGTCATTTGGATGTGGTGCTTGGGGACATGATTTAAAGTGAACCTTGTAGAGCAGGGTTACCAGTTGGGCTTGGTGATGCTGAGGATGTTTTCCAAACTGAACATTTCTGTGATTCTGTGAAGTACTGCAACTTTCTTTGAATCTGGTCAAAGCTGTAGGCTGTTTTACTATTAACTGACTTGGATCAGGTATTGCTAGCACAGCAATATGCAAAACCCATGTATTACACATGTACATAATCTGTTTTATCAACTATTGCTTCTCAATACTAAAATTGCGATTTCCCATCTAAGATACTTCCTAAGCAGTGTGCAATCTAAAAGACGCANGGCCTGGAGAATAGGTCTTATGAGGAGTGGCTAAAGAAATTGAGGCTACTTAGTTTGAAAAAGAGGAGGCTGAGGAGAGACGTCATGGTTGTGTACAGCTACCTGAAAGGATGTTGTGGAGAGGCTGCTGGTGGTCTCTTCTCACAGGCAATGAGTGATAGAACAAGTGGGAATGACCTCAAGCTGTGACTGGGTAGGTTTAGACTGGACATTAGGAAAGCATTTTTTATGGAAAGAGTGGTCAGGCACTGGAATGTGCTGCCCAGGAAGGTGGTCGAGTCACCAACCCTGGATGTGTTTAAGGGTCATTTGGATGTGGTGCTTGGGGACATGATTTAAAGTGAACCTTGTAGAGCAGGGTTACCAGTTGGGCTTGGTGATGCTGAGGATGTTTTCCAAACTGAACATTTCTGTGATTCTGTGAAGTACTGCAACTTTCTTTGAATCTGGTCAAAGCTGTAGGCTGTTTTACTATTAACTGACTTGGATCAGGTATTGCTAGCACAGCAATATGCAAAACCCATGTATTACACATGTACATAATCTGTTTTATCAACTATTGCTTCTCAATACTAAAATTGCGATTTCCCATCTAAGATACTTCCTAAGCAGTGTGCAATCTAAAAGACGCACATGGAATCTTATAACAGGTGAGGAAATAAAGAGGATTCATGTAAATAATTAGTCACACATTAAATGGGACGGAACAGGAGAGATAACGCAGTTTGAGCTCAAACTTTGCTTCAGTCCTGTGTGACCTTTCTTGGGGATTTTGCTATACAACTTAAAGTGTCCTGAGATACCCAGAATTGAAGAAAAAAAAAATCTGACTTAAAAAATCAGAAATAAAAATCTGTCAATCACTGCTATTAACTGACAAAGTTAGAGCTGCTGTGCCATTCTTTTCTTTATAATAAACTACTGTTAAAAGAGTATTGATGAAGGCATTTAGAGAAGTTCAATGACAGCACAACCCTGTCGTAGGTGTAATCCTGTAGACAAGGGCTCCTTCTGTGAAAAGATATTCCCTGCCACAAGACAAGAACAGTGTGCCACAGTGAAAAGTGCCAGCAGTGGGTGGAAGCACATAAAACAAATTATCCCTCTCCATTTTCCACCAGTAAATCCATCTGCTAGAAGCTGTTACCTATTTAGTTTATACAATATTTCCTCCAAATCCTCCTGATATCCAGGAGAATGAAAATTCTAATTGTGTCTTGAGAATCAGAGTAACAAAAATATTGAAAAAGCAATGAAAACGCAAACAATTCTCTTACTGCAATACTTGCTGAGAAAGAAAGTTCTCCAGATCTGATTAATTAGCAAGCTCTTTAATAAATTGGTCATGAATGGATGAAATTTACTATGCATTTAGCTTCAGTTAGCGATTTTAAAAACAATGATATATTTTCATTTGTTTTGCTAAGGAAAATTAGAAAATGAGAGCATTGAGGCTTCCTCTGAAAGTCTTTAGCTTATAGAGTCAGGGCACAGTTCAGCCCATTAGTCCAAGGGCCTGATTCTCCATTACACCAGCTCTAGCAGAACAACACTTGTGCAATGAATGTTATAATTAAATAAATACATACATACATAAGTTGTAACATCCCTGCTTCTGCTGCAGAATCAAACTGGGCAGACATACCATATGCTCGGGAGCCTGCAACAAGGCACCAAACATGAAGCAGTTTGACTGCTGCCTGCCCTGCTATGGCTTCCCAACCAGAGAGGCAACCTCCCTAGAGGGGCACACCGAACCCATGACATAATTCCTTTCTTTGGCACTGCCAGAGAGGCTTCAGATGTGCTTACCCATGACATATGCACTATAGTAGTTAAATGAGGAATGAGAGTCCTCTCCTGTCCCTTTTGCCCCAGAAAAGAAATGGCAGCATTACAAAAGCAGGCACCACCCAAATCGTGTAAACAGGCTGCAGGCATTGTATCGCATCACTGCCTTCTCATGCTGGGTGTATCAGGCTGCCCAGTGCAGGAATCAGGCAGTGCTAGACCAGCTGCATGGGAAACAAACAGCAGCTCCTTCTGGAAACTAGAGGGAGGAGGCCAGTGTCCATGCACCTGTTGAAACAACACCTTTGGCACCTGTAAAGACTGCAAAATTTCACACAGTATGAACCATCCTCATTGCTGTAAAATAGGGGTAACACACATACCAAATATGATACGCAAAGATACACAATACAGATTTTAAATATTAATTTTAAAGTCCTCCCTATATCATCATCTCACTTGCCTACAGCTCCTGTGCATATGAATCTTCCCAGATCAGGCACCTTGGTTACATGTCATATAATAACTCAAGGGAGATGGTGGTTTTTTTCTTTCTGTTTGGAGATTATTCAGTAAAAATTCTGTCTTATTTTTTCAATACAAAATATCTCTCTCTTTTCTGAAGGGAGGAAGGTAGAAGGGAAGAGGGGAGGGAAGTCTAATGCATTTTAAACCTTAAGGGAAAGAACCACTCCAAGGTATAAAATCTATCAAAGATAAACTTTAGTAGTTTGTGAAACTTGTGTGTGACTGCTCTCTGTAACTTGTACCACACTCTGCGCCCCTCACCCTCTGATACATAGAAAGAAAACTGGACTCAAAATGAGATTGCACCATGGTGAATTTATTCCTCAAACTGCATCGTACATTTCAGCAACACACAGCGTGGGAACTCGTTGATTAGCTCTCACTTTGAAGAAATTGGATTTACAAAGGTCAGCAGTGGCTTGGCTCATTTCTCAGCAGATCTTTAGCTTGCTTTTCATCCTGGGACTAGCAGGGAGGAGATCAGAGCGGAATGACAAAAAGAATGAGCTTTTTGAAGCAAGCCTAAAGAATCTGACTATGCTTGCATCAGGGTGTAGGTTTCTATTGCTAAGGTAGATTTAAAATCAAATTCATGGGAATAACTTTCAGGGCTTACTTTACATATTAAACAACTCATTATTTTGGCATACACTAATAAACATTTTCCAGTGTAATTTTCAGTCTGACAAGAGCTGCCTGAAGCTACCACAGAAACAGCCTGCTTGCCCTCCTTCATCCATCCAGCCACCCCTCTTCTTGTGCAAAATGAAGCAGCTAGCCTGGAAAAACAGTGGAAAGAGGCAAAGCTCAGCCCCCACTGGAAGTACCAAATCTAGGGAATTTGTGCTCTGTATTTCTCCTTTGAAATGAGTTTCCCAGTTGTTTAGCTTGCTCCCATGCCAGCATACTGAAACAGAGGTAGTTTCATTACCCTTTTGAGATGGAAAACTCGCAAAATATTTTGGCCAGGCTCCACATATTAATGGAAACTGGATTTTGCTCCTGCTGTTAGCAAGGCAGGGTACTGTGACTGTTTGTTTCAGTGGTTGTTGATGAGGTTCACCTTGGCCCTGCAGTAAAGGACTCCTTCTGGATCCCAAAAATGGGATTGTTGTGGGCAGGTTAGAACGGAATCCAGGAACACCAGTGATCCTGAGTTCCTTCATCTGTAAATATTAAACATCTCTCACAAAAATATAGGAGAAACAGATTGAAATGTGTCTCTTAAAAAACAGAGTAATGGACTTGTTTGCTCATTTAGTGAACTTTCTCAGCAGGTCCCTTTCATACACCTCAATTTCTCTGGCTTTAAAGCCCCGTGAAACCTTCCAGTGCCGAGACACAGTAGAGAGAATAGGTCCAGCTGCTGTCACAGATCCCTGTGAGCAATGCTGCATCATTCAGGCATAAAATTTAACTTAGAAAGTATTCAAATCAGGGTCAAATTCTGTAATTTCCTGTTAAGCAGTCAGTTACCAATCCATGTGAATTTTCCCTAACATTCACTGAGGAAAAGCTGAATGTCAGTCTTTGCCCTGACTACTTTACTGGACTGAGAAAATTCCTTTCCCAGTCTGTCCCAGGGACCCCCAGAGGTCTGGCTGCTGCAGAAGGTACCAGCAGGAATATTGCAGATCTTGGGAAACCTGCTGGGCAGGAGCATATACAGCACATGTAAAAAGAGTTGTAGGGCAAAGTGTTTCAGGTAGATGAAAAAAAGAGTGGTTATCATCAAAACGGCAGCTGAGTGATGTTTCCGTGACCTAATAGGAAGTAATAAATGCTGGGTTTAGGGTTTTACTGGGGAAACAGCTTGTTCACCTACTGCTTCATAATCGTGTCAGGCTTCCACCAACATATAATCATCTTCATGAGAGAATGAGCCTATGGAGGGTTTGTAACTCTGCCAAGGAGACTGTGCCAGCTTCCTTGCAAGTGCTGTGTTATCACAAATGCAGGCATGCCCTGGAGTTTCTCATTACTTCCCATATCAGCAGCTCTTTAACTGAGTATCGCTTTCCAGTTACAGATGAGGAGGCAAGTAGGGGATGTGAGTAAGTTTCCCTGGTAAAGGGGAATCTCTCCTCCAAGATATCACTTTGTGCTCAATATGAGATCCCATCTGGAGCTTTGGTTGAAGAATCCTTTCTAGGAATATAATTTTGGAATTAGATTGGTTTTCATGAAAGCTGATCTGTTGAAAAATGTAATTTATGGACATGTACATAATTCTCAAATTTTGCATTTGTGTATGTTCAGGCAGACCTGTATCTAACATGTAGATCCTAGATATAAGGAAGCATACCTGATTACTTCTTGCACAGCCATTCATGCTTGTCAACCAAATCCCAGAACCAGGTTCTTTTTCACATTTATCATACTTTTGCCTCTCTGTTCTCATTTTTAACAGACCGTTTTATGTGTGATATTTTTATCACCTCATACTTCTGTTTCCTTCAGTGAAGTGTCCTCACTGCACCTTTCACATATGCGAATGAGCTTTGTAACTGAAAATACAAAGTGCTAGTTTTCTCTTTCTTTTTGTCAAAAACAAACCAAAGAAAGTCAGGTTAAACGATTACAGTTGAGGCTACCTTGTTGAGGTGCAAGTAAAAAAGGAAAAAAAAAAAATTTGGTCTGAACACACACCTTTTTATTTGAAAAAAAAGCACATAAATTACAGCTGCTGACCACATATGTAGTCATTCATTTTATGAGGTGTTTCTCTTCACCCATATATGATTTCCACATATAGATTCCCTGTTGGTCTCAGAAATGCTTACATGAAACTGGTGTTTTTCTTCATAAATTGTCCACAGAATCTCTGTTTCATCTCAGGTGTAAAAGTTCATTAGGGGAAAAAAACATCCCAGTGTTGTGGTGGAAAGCAATAGCAGGTGCTATCCAAGCTAAAATAACAGCAATCTGCATGCTGATTGTGTAGGTTTTTCTTCCTGTTTTTCTACTTATTTTCTACAATTTAATAAAATTCAATATAATGCAATGTAATATAAAGGTGCCTGTGGTAGCAACCATCTAATCCAGAAAACATAGAATCAATTCTGGTTTGATAAGGACTTTGACATTTCAAATTTTTTTCCTTTAAAATTCCCTTGCAGAGGGAATTGGCACCGAGCTGTGAAATGGTCTGCCTCTGAACACAGAAACCCCAAAGTCCTCAGCTCTGAAAGAGCCTGTTTGATGGAATGCCCTCAAACCATGCAGCATGGAAGCCTGGGAACTGCTCCAGGTATGCTTACTGGGATTTTCTCATCAGGGAAAATCACTGCAACCAGAATCGGATGTTCCATATGGGATGCTCAGTTGTAAATCTGGGAAAGCATTTTAAAAAATGAAATTGTGAAAAAACTTCCCCAAACATGGAAACAGAAAGCTGATTATTAATCTCTCAAACTACAATTTGAGTGCAGTAGATGTCTTACTTTTGAAGTTAAAAGTCCCCTTGAACTGCTAGGATGCTCACACAAAAGCAGCAAGTACCAGGTACTTCAAGAGAAAGCTGTTCCCATTATACTTTCAGACAGAAACTGTCGGTCAAACTGGGTGGGATGAAAATGCAAACTTCTAGATGGACGACAAGCAAAAGGACAAGCAGAAATCAATGTTAGTGGCATGGGTTTAGCCAATTGAAGCTGCTGCTGCTGCTGCTGCTGGTATTCAATACCACACTGATGTTATGCCAGCTTCAAAATGGAAGTGCTGGCTAGAGCAAAGCATGGAGCTCCAAGTTCAGATTGTAACATGAGAGTCTTCCTGTTCCCATTGTTGCTTCCAGCTTCCAGTCTTGGAGTGTTGGGGTTTTTTTTTCCACTGGGCTGGCTGTAGGCTTGGGAGGTGGAGGGGTATTTTTAATGCTGGCTTCTGTTGCTACTTCTGTTTCTCCTGTACTTTTCTGTGAAACCTAAGAATCTAAGAGTAAGAGATAATAAGAATAAGAATAATAAGAATAAGATCAAGAACAAGAATAAGAATAAGAAAAGAAGAATAAGAATAAGATAATAAGAAGCTAAACACTTCTTATCTGAATTCAGGTTTTGGGGGTTTTTTTGTCTGTATGTTACTTTCCCTCCTGTCTCTCTGGGGGTGGGGAGTGTTACTTGTGAGAGTGGGCTGTCTTGAATTAGGGTATAAAATAATAAAATCAGAACTTGTGTATCAATCATACAGTGCCATATTTTATAGCACAGAGTTATAACATGAGGGAATTCCAGCCTCAGCCACTTCGGTGAGAGTCAGTTCACACAACATGACAAAAAAATTCATTTATCATTTGCCTGGCTACTCCTTCCTTCAGATTCTGAATACTATGCGACAATGCCAATTTTTGCAACTGCTGAAAGTATTTTTCTTAGTCCACAAATTACAAACAGAAAAAGAACAAACTTTAGATTCAAGTTAATATTTCTAAATTATTAACAAGTGATTACATTACATCTAGTGCTTTCCTAAGCTTTAAGCTTTGTAGGATGTGCACATTGGAAATGAAAAAAAAAAAACAAACACCCAAAAAACCCAACAACTTAAATGAGAAATACCAAGAACTCCCTAACCAGTAATGATAAGGTGCACATGTGATCTATTAACTAAATTTGCCCAAACTGCACAGTACTAGGGATGTACATTCTCTGAAAAACATCAAGGCTTGCATGTGAGACAAAAGTAAAATAGAGAATAGGAAATGCACACATTATTGTCTGTGAGCCGAAAGGCAATTTCTCTCAATGATGTACTATTTTAATATCAAGGAAAATCATTCTTTTCAGTCACACCACGATGAATTTCAAAACTGAGCAAAAAAGCCCCAGAAACCCTAGTCCTAGTTTAGATGACTTGAATAAAAATACAAACATATAATTTTTTTTAAAAAATAAAAGCTAGAAAACTTTAAACGACACAAAATTCCATCCAAAATTTTGTTTTCTAAAGCCACTTGCAAAGCCTCACTGTTATCTATGTTGATACTGTCTTTGTCCTTTATTTACTGCCCAGCCCTAGCATCCTTTCTGGATGGGAACAGCACAAGGCAAACATTCGTAGACAAACTGACGAGACAAGAAAGCAAGAGAAATAAAGAAAATGAAAAGTGCATACTTGATCTGCCAACTATGATGTAGGATACTGAGGATATTATAGCTGCTTTGAGTTATTTCTAGAATTTTAGTGGGTCATTATAGAGAAAATAATGGTGCAGCATTATTAAAGAGGACCCCTCAACTCAGGAATGATGGAATAAATTCACAGGTTACAATCCTACTGACACCACCAGCACTGTTGCATGGAGAACCTCATTTTTTTTCTCAGGTAGGATTCATTCTTTCAACTTTGAATTCTCTTTAACATGTTAACGTGTGCAGATGGCATAAGTTTAACAATACTGGAGACTACCATGCAAGAGAGGAAGACTTGTGTTTTACAGGGCTTTTGTGCTTTGGGTCCCCAGTGTCCGGAGTGGTAATCCTAGGGTATAGGCAGTAGGGTTCAGATATGTTATGCTGTGGAATGTGGTAATCTGGAATGGCCCTGAAACTGCTTACACAGAGAAAGCATTGTGTCGCCTCTATGCATCTTTCTTGCTTGTTTATTTTTTTTCTGCCAATGATGCTTTCCAGGAAAAGACTGCACCACTCCAAAACTCCTGACAGCATCATTTATATGCTGAACAACAGGGCACAGCAAACAAGCTTTTCCTTACATTTTGCTTTAACCTTTGCTTTCCAGTGAACTACGAGCAAAATTCTCCATTTCATTGATTTAACAAGTGTGTAGATACTGACATCCTCAATCCCTCTCTTCCAAGTCTAGATCATGTTTCATGGAGACCTACTATGCCTGCAGACCTCCAAGTCTCTTTTCTCATAACTACTAGTCTCATGGATTTTAGTGGAAGAGCATGTGTGGGCTGGGGACTCGATATCTACCCATGCATAGTATCTACTTATATTTAATTCTAGTATGCAGCTACCCTGATGGCTATAATCCTACCTTATAGAAAGTAATATTAAATACAGGACCTGTTCCCATTAACTTAGTTCAAATGTGGTTAATAACATGAATTAATACTCTGTAGGTTTCAGTACTCTGAGAGTAACAGAAATCCAGTGACACCAACGAATCATGATTAAAAATGCAGGAAACCTCATCAGGGAATGACTGGATCTTCCTTACTTTCTGTTGATTAATATTTCATTCTGGTGCAGACAGAAACAAGAATACAGTTGAGGGTGAAAAAAACATTTCTTCTAATGAAAGTATTTTGCTCACCAACAGTGCTATCACCCAGAGAATAACAAAAGAACTGTGAACTCCACTGATTTAAAGAAACCTCACAGCTACCTAGGAAAGTAAATATATATTTAGAATCTTAGGCAACATATAGCAGTTACAGACTGAAAGAGTTGGGGCTGTTCAGTCTGGAGAAGAGGAGGCTCCCAGGTGACCTTCTTGTGGTCTTTCGGTATCTGAAGGGGTCTACAAAAAAGCTGGGGAGGGACTTTTTTAGGCTATGAGGTAGTAACGGGACTAGTAGGAATGGAGCAAAGCTGGAGGTGGGGAGATTCAGACTGGACGTGAGGAGGATGTTCTTCAGCATGAGAGTGGTGAGAGCCTGGAATGGGTTGCCCAGGGAGGTGGTTGAGGCCCCATCCCTGGAGATGTTTAAGGCCAGGCTGGATGAGGCTCTGATCAACCTTATCTAGGGTAGGGTGTCCCTGTCCATGGCAGGGAGGTTGGAACTAGATGATCCTTGTGGTACCATCCAAACCTGACTGATTCTATGATTCTATGATTCTGTGACGCACAGACATCAGGACAGAAAGACATATTCATGATTGTATGGAGTAATACTTTTCCATGATTTGTCTGAATGAAAATAATTAATTAAACTTGTATTGTTGACGACCAAAAAACTGCCATCTAAATACATACAAAGGTGCGTAACCTAATCCTGCTAAAGAAAAGTACCTTTCCACCTGGGAGGCAATAACTCACCCAGTGACTGCCTGGGGTGAGAAGGGTGTTTCGGTGCAGATAGCTGTCAGGAGCATGGCTTCTATGGAGCTAGCTGCCCATGCTTGCACCTTCCCTGCCAGCAGAAATTTGCTTAAAGCCCAGAGTCTGCCTCTGCACTCTGCTGCTTATGGCATCTGAGAAAAAGGAATTAAGCAAATCCATTTAATATTTCTCACTAAATCTATGCTTTAGTTGTGGTGCAAATAACTAGAGTAATGATGCCTCAATAACTGACATCCTACACCATCTTTCTAAAGCTTTTTTTTCAGAAATACTAAAACCATCTCAAAATGAAACTTTAGGTTAGCTGTGATAGCAGAGACCATTTCTGCCCATTGTTTGCACTCAAGCAATAAGGCTGAGTTATATTCCCTGAAAGCAAACTCCGGCTGACATAGTTTCTGACACAACTGGGAGTTTCTTGGCTTTCTCTGTGTTTCATAAAGGACTGAGAACAATAAATCCTTTCTATTTTCTAGTAAGGAAAAAAATGATGTGGTGCTGTAACTTGGGAAAATGTAAACTTTGAGGACTTCTGATACCGTTTCAGAATCGCTTTAATGGTTTGCCTTCTGTCCTCGTTGTAATGGCTTATATCATCAGCCAGTAAAAATCTACTTGTGATGGTAACACTCAGCACTATTAGAAACAGCCTATATGTACAAACACATGTAGTTATAATTACGTTTTTTAAAAGAAGAAAACAAACCAACCAACCAACCAACTCACCCCTCCCAAACAACCTAGTCACTCCATCTTGAGCCTAATAAGCATAGCAATGCTGCCAGTCTAGAGGCATATAACTTTCCATATTTAAATGTACCTTTGTAAATATTCATCAGAGTAATTTTTTCTGCCAAATAGTAGGTCTTTGGCTTTAAGGTAGACTTCAACAGCTAAAAACTAGCCCAGAATCTAAACAACAACACATCAACAATAACAAAATGTTATTCTGTCTGCTGAAGCCATTACCCAACTTCGTAGCACTAATCCTTAACTCTGTTTCTTGCTATCACTGTGCTGTAAGTATGACAAAGGGCAGGCAAGAGCAGCAGATAATCTAAACTGAAAGACTAGCTTGAGTGTAACTGGAGAACCGATTTCTGCCAGGCCCTGGCAAGCCTGAGCTTTCACACCTTTTACCTGAAGGTCACTAGAGAGAGTTCAGTTGTGGTTACTGCTCAGGCGGGCAGAGCCAAGGCCACTGGATGGGGGCTAAGATGCCTGTTACTGTGCACCCCAGAGCTGTCATGCCTCCATCTGTCTAGAAGGGAGAAATAACAAGTAATAATTGTGCTTAGAGGAAGCCTTGAAACCTACAGAAACAGCAGGCTCTGTTTTGGGGACAGCCCTCTAGAGCACTGTGTGAATGGTTCTGTCACTTCTAGTCATGCTAGGAAGACCAGTTCCCTCAAGCAGACTCACATGAATTCTGTATAAATAAGGTTATAAAGCTACTAATGTTCTTTAACCATAGAGATAATACCAGCCATGAAACTTGAGGGTTTTTTCTTGTCTCCAGCACATATATGAAAGATGGTATTAAAAGAGATTAGTTTAAACTACTTGCAATTCCCTTTATGCAATAAAATATTTTTCTTTGCTTGGAATTTTCCTGCTTATGGTGTATATTTGGATTCAGTATAACATAATACTTCCCTTGGTATCCTTGCTTTTAACAATGCTAGCAATCTGTGAGCCATTCATCAGCTGTGACAACTGATACAGCTAGAAGTTAATGGGAGCATGAGCAGTTTGACAAACACAATCTATCTGACAAGGCTGGGATCAGGACTGAAAGAACTGCTCTTGGTTAATCAAACAGAAAACCAACAAATTCAAAGCAAAATATTTGCAGATATTTATCAACTTTAAAAGCCTTTTTGCTATAAGAAACGTCAAGTGAAGCTGCACACGGAGGTGGGAATTAAATGGGGTTGGAAGAATTCATTTGGCTTGTCTTTCAGGTGAAATTAAAAGCCGACATGAAGCATTATGTCCATAAAATTGACACATAGCTGTATAATACATAAACCTACAATTTAGAGCTATCTGCTTGTCAACTGACTTGTTATTTTAAAGAATCTAGCACTTTCCAAGGTAACGGACTGATTCAGGTGGCATTGCAAGGAGAACAATATGACAAGAGACAACATTTCTGACATCTGCAGATCAGGAGGACACTGTGTAGGCAAGTTCAGGATCACAACTGAGACTTCATCCATCCACTGCTGCTTCAATTACATTTTTACCTGACACTAATCTGTGTAGGGGGCCTCCCAGAGAGTCTCTGCAAATTGTCAGAGGTTTTCCTTTAGAAACAATAAAACAAAAATGCCTGTAGGAAAATCCTGGATATGAAATGACTCCTGGAAGCTAATAATTAGCACACTCACTAACTGCCTTTTTTTATTGGTTCACAGACTTCTGGAGAATCTACATCTGGAGAATCTACAAAAAGCAGCAGAAGCACTGAATCTCTTCTTGTGCTGAGTACAACAGCTTTCAGAGTATGTAGCACACATATAAAAATGAAAGATGATTTCTCTACCATTTTCTTTCAAGTGGACGTGGGCATGCAAAATCAAATCTTTCCTATCCTGAGTTCAGTCTTGCTCTCTGCATATCAAAGACGGTCTCCAAGCATTGTAGTGTTGACTTCAGTGGGAACAAGACTGTCTTATCTGTGATTCAGCTTTCCTGATGCTTAAATTTAAGAGTGATGTACAATTAGATAATACAGATTGAGGCATTCAGAAATTCTTGGATATTGTAGCTGTGCTGAGTACGTTTTAATCATTTGCTTATGTAATTGCCTTATGTAATTATTTATACCACTTTCCAGAACTCACCAGTATCTATCAGGGAATGTCTGTCAGAAGCCAGTAATCTGGAAAACTCAGTAAACTTTTGTAATCCTAAAGTTTTGGGAAGACCTTTATGGCTTTTGGGCTGGACATGTTGCCAGATGAAAAATCCTTTTCCTTTTGAGACTTCTCCATCCTTTCTAACTGCTTTCATGCCTTCATGGGTATTGGCAGTTTAGAGACAAGAAAGAAGAAAAGGAGCATCACAAAGCACAAAGCAGAGCAACTAAGAATGTATTTACAGATTAATTTTGTGCATCTTACTTCTTTCTCTAATTCTCATTTATTCTTTGGTAAATTAGATTGTACAACTAAATAATATATTTAACAACTATTGCTGCTAGAAAATCATGAAAGGCTTCTTATCTGGGAAGTGGCTGATTAAAGTGCAGACAAATGAAATAAGTTTCCACCTACTCATTATGCTTTGAGCAAACCACAGAAGCACTGTGCAGCTGTTTGGAGCTAGGAAATGTATTCCATTTAGTCTGCAAACACAGTTTAACTGCTGTCTTAACTTTGCCTCTTTTCCAAACCTCCTGTTCTAAACTACACTAATACAACCTAATTTTGACAGAGCATTCCAGACTCTGGGCAGTTCTGACTCTTGAGCTTTGTTCCATCTGGAACGGACTTTTCATCTGCTCAATCCCTGGACTTTCTGGTGAGTTTCATGTAGTTGTTTTGTAATATATGACCTACAGCCATTAAAAAAAAATTATTTACAGCAGTCCTTTGGACTTCTTTTTGAAACTTTCTTCTTGGAAAAAAATAAAGTTTTATAAAAAGTAAAAGACAAACATACAAAGCCAGCTTGACTTTTCAATACAAATGTTTTTACCCAAAGTACTGTATGGATAACTGAAGATTGCACTCTCTTTTCCAATGTCAACAAAATAAATGTCTTTTCTAATGCACAGAATAGTTACACTGTGTCATGGCTTGAGGGTTTTATTTCCTGCAATCAAAAGAATAGAAACAAGATGCTTCTTTTGACAACCGTTTAATGATAATAGAATCAAAGACTGATTTGGGGTGAAAGTGACCTTAAAGGTCACCTAGTTCCAATCCCCTGCTATGAGGCAGGAATATCTTCAACTAGACTGGATTGCTCAAAGTCCCATCCAACCTGGCCTTGATTTATCTGAACTTCAGTTGGACAGAATCTTGGAACAAAATGCCAGGAATAAGGTTGATTTTAAGATGAAAAACTATGAGTTCATGCAAAATATATGTACTATACAAATTATATCATGAATGTGTTTTTTACTCAGGTAGTCACATAATCACGAGTTCCACATGCAAAGATTCAGGAGATCCTTTGCAGGCTCATACATCTTGTAAGTGCTTTATGGGTGGAACTATTTCGCAATGCTATACAAAGAAAATGCTATTTCACAAAGGTGAGTTTGTTACCAACTTAAATATTGGTTGATTGGGGTTTTTAAAAAACTTTTGTGATCAGTAGTGTGCTAAAATGCTTCAGGAAATCAACTCTATTCATGCTTTTACCCCTTTAAACAATTTCAGCTAGTGCTAAGAGATTTTCACTGTAACAATGGTAAAAGTCTTCTCTTTAGTTTAGTCCTGAGGAGGTGGAAGGTTAGGATCAAGAAACTACTTTCACTTTCCAGTATAGCAATCAAACAATAATAGCAAAGCCATCATTATTATTGTGGTTTCTATTATTATTGTAATTATTTAGATAAATGTTCATGCACTGATGCCTACCAAAATTCTTTCCAGAATTCATCTTCACATCTTTTCCACAGCCTCCAAGAAAGACCCATGAATAAAAAGCAGTATCCATGAGGCACAGTGAGTGAAAATGGGTTAGGAGGACAGAGCAATTTAGGGTAGGGCTGCCAGATGCTACGACCAGGCTTCAACTACTCCCCAAATCGAAAACTAAGACAAGATAATCACCAAAAAAAAAAAAAAGTAAAGTGCATATTTCTGGTTCTTGGGAAGCACTGTTCCAATTTGTTATGTATTTTATTTTAATAATAGACATTCAGTACACACCAAACACGTACGCTCACTATCTCTATAATGAACTTGTTGCATTAATAGAAAACATTCATTTGGAGCCACATTAGGTTATGGTGACTAATAAATCTTTTAAAGTAATGTGCCTGTATGCATCCTTTTTCATTGAAAGAAACGGTAAATTTACTGGACTGTTACTGATCTCCTAACGACTACACAAAGTGATACATTAGAAGCTTTTGCTGTCTACACTGTGCAGGGCACAGACCTGTGCTCAACTCATCCATCTCTCTTGTCATTATTACTGTTATTTATTATTAGTCAGGTACCAGTAATGTGCTAGATCTTGTAATACTACAAACATTATTAGCCTTGTCCCACATTTTTTAAGCCTTTGGAATGTCAGTTTTGCTAAAATTCCTAAGTGTCAGAGAGCAGGTAAAGGAAACACTCCACTAGCTAAACACTTTTAAATTTAGGGTGTGGAAGCAAAGCAAAGATAAGAAAAGGCACAATTTAATGAGGGAAAAGTGAAGAAAAACACTTTGTTTGCTTGTTTCTTTCCTTTTCTTTGTTTGGGGGTTTCGTGTTTTGTTGGGGTTGGGTTGGATTCGGGTTTTTTCTTTCTTTCTTTTTTTTTTTTTTCCTCTCCTTTTTGTAGTTTCTTTGGGTATTATTTCCTTCAGGACAGACCACAGAGTAGGATTTTATTCAATAAGGAATGTAATGGAGGGTAGTATTAATGTAAGATGGTGTTTTGTTTTGTTTTGTTTTGTTTTCAAAATTAATATTATCTATTAATTTTTTTATTCAGGACTCTCACTCCTGCCCAGTAATTTTAATAATAGTAGGTTCATTGCAAGGGTCATGAAAATGTTATACAAAGGAATAATAGAATCTAGAACACTTAAGAAATAACTAGCTATAATAAAAAGATTGAACTTAATTGAACTGGAAAAAGGTTCTTGCAGTCAATTATACCTCTTGCCCACTAGATGGACTCAAGAAGCTCCTTTCTGCTGAAGGCAGAAGGCACTTGCAATTAGATTCAATTAGAGAATTTACAGAATTTTAATAAACATTTACTAAAGAGGCTTTTGAGTATTTACTCACAAAATATTATTCTCCGGAATCCCGGGACTAACTACAGTTCCTAGGCAGTACCCAAAAGACTTGCAGGGAATTCTGTCAGTGTCTTGATAGCCGCTCAGGCTTCTGATCATCCCAGGCTCTTGACATGGGTGTTGGGAAAGAAGCAAACAATCTCTGACCTGATTCTGGTTACTCTTGGCTCCAGACTAGGCATGGAGGATTGCAGGTGTAGACAGGATGTCTTGAGGATGTGTAGACTTTGCGTGATGTCACACTGGCTAAGAAGGCCTATCGCGTGAAGCCAATTAAAGCCTATTCCTGGTAAACTTGAAGTAAGGTAGTTTCCAGACAGACAAACCCAAAGTATCAGGGCTTGTTATTATGTAGCAGGGCTAGCTTATAGCTTAGCAGAGCATGGAAGGTACAACTGGAGAAGGCAGTGGCAGAAACACTGCCAGAAACAGTACAATAAGGCAAAGGCAATGGCAGCAGCACATTGTCTTTACCTGCTTATCTCTTTTTTTATCAATACAGCCTGAGTCTAATGGGTCTTTGGCCACAGATCAGCCAAGCAGAATGGCAGTTAGCCAAGATTAACCATATTAGGTGAAGTCAGGGCTTACTTTTACCTTTTAGGGCAGAACACAAACAAGCGTATAAACACAGTACCATCATGTGTTTACAAGTTCGGACAGACATGGAGGCACCAGGCTCTTTGTCTTCCTTTCCTGTGGTTGCTTCTCCCATCAACAGAAGGAGGGAGAGCAGAAAAACATGTCTGGGAAAGCTAGGACATCTTTAGGCCTAATTTGGCCTATTTTGGTCTTCCACAACAGGACAGAATGACATCCACCCCTCGTTACTGCCCCTCACTGTCTCTGGGCAGAACAGATGAAAAGGATCTTGAAATGAAATGTGAATAGAGGGAACAATAACGCACACGTAACTGAAAGGGACACTATACACAAGATTTCTCTGAAAATGCTACTGAGATCGGATTCTTCCATGTAGGTGAGGATATCTGGCAAGAAATATAGCTGGAAAGAACACTGGGCAGCACCTTGAAGACTGCAAGCACACTGAAGGATTTTTTTTTTCTCACCTGTATTTGAGGCTCTTTATCTAAACTGTATTTGAGGCTCTTTATCTAGTTTCCATGGCAAATTATAGAATCTCACAATCACAAGGATCATCCAGTTCC
>WBNM01002595.1:0-15596 GCA_013399055.1 Ramphastos sulfuratus
TACCATTCTATGACTCTATGTTAGAACTCTACTACCATCCACTTTCTTGTCAAACACACTTCACACCCTCCTTCTCCATGAGTGTGCCAAATGATGTCCTCCAGTTGGCAAAGGAGGCAGAAAAGATTTGCAAAACTGTGACTCTGTAACCAGATGAAGATAACATTCTGAGAGTTGCTGTAAAGACACAACTAACTGCTCTGTGCTTTGATGACTTGGCTGAGCTCAGAACTGGAGGCTGTTCCCAAGTCAGACTGTAATATTAAGGACAAAGCAGTATGTGAAACACAGAAAGGAAGCAATCATCTATGGCAGCCTTTCAAAAGATCAACCCCACAGAAGTGGTTTGTGCCTTTTCCCAGCACTAGGAGCTGAACGTGACCAGAGCTGGTTATGTTTCACAAGTGTGCTGGTTTGAGGCTAATTGGAACATTTTAATGAGATAAATTAGATCATTGGCTGTGAAAAAGGAAACTAAGGTGATGTCTGTATTACCCATTTGTTCTGCTGAGCTGTATAAAAACACAGACACAAATATAGACAAGAGAGTGTCCCTGCCTGGCCTCTGCTGCATTAACCCTCCTGCCTGACCCTGTACACTTTCCAACTAACCATTCTGGTCTCAACCCCCCTTGCCATCTCTTCCAACTCACCCTGCACATAAGAGATACATCCTGAGATAAGGGAGAGGGTGGGAGCAGGGTGGAAAGAAGGTGGAAGGGTGGTTGGGAGCCCCTCCTGGGCACTCTTGGCTGCTGGGAGAGGTATCATGTTTCTCTATTTTAACTTGTATATAACTGTATATAGTTCTAAATAATTGTAATGTATTGTAAATATATGCTTGTATATTGTGCTTAGACCTCACCTGAAGGTACAGTTCTGGAGCCCCCAGCACAGGAAGGACATGGAACTGTTGGAGGGGGTCCAGAGGAGGCCACCAAGATGCTCAGAGGGCTGCAGCAGCTCTGCTGTGAGGACAGACTGAGAGAGTTGGGGCTCTGCAGCCTGGAGAAGAGAAGGCTTCCNATGGTAAGGTTGGAAGGGACCTCAAGGATCATCTAGTTCCAACCCCCTGCCATAGGCAGGGACACCTCCCACTAGTACAGGTCACTCAAGGCCTCCTCCAACCTGGCCTTGAACACCTCCAGGGAGGTTGCAGAGCAACCTATGCCAGTGTCTCACCACCCTCACTGCAAAGAACTTCCTCCTAACATCCAGTTTCAATCTCCCCTCTGCCAGTTCAAACCCATTGCCCCTTGTCCTGTCATTGCAAGACCTTGTACATAGTCCCTCTCCAGCCTTCCTGTAGGCCCCTTCAGATACTGGAAGGCTACTCTAAGGTCTCCTGGAAGCCTTCTCTTCTCCAGGCTGCAGAGCCCCAACTCTCTCAGCCTGTCCCCATAGGAGAGCTGCTCCAGCCCTCTGATCATCTTCGTGGCCCATACACCAGGCAGCTTCCTTTTGCTTGAATTACCCCTAAACAGAACCAACCAACCTCTAAACTCAAGAAAATCCCACTTAAAAATTGCTACAAGTTGTGAGGGATGATTTTGTTTGTCCTCCTCACTCCCAACATTCTGTCCTCAGACACTTATTTGTACCCATATGATTCTCCAGCAGGGGTTGTGACCTGGAGAAAAGCTCAGCTGGAAACAAAATGCATGCTCGGGGCAGCTGAGCTCATAAAAAGCAAAGGTACAAGTGGTAATAACACTTGAAGTTTGTTCACACAATATAAGCACCACAGGATATGTTTGAGCTCCACCACCATCCACTTGCTTTTCAAACACACTTGACACCCTTCTTCTCCATGACTCTGCCAAAGGATGCACCACAAGGAAAAAGAAAAAGCAGGAAAGCCAAGCAAAGGCACCCTGGATTTTTCTCTAGAGCTTTCTGTAATGAAAGCAGCTCCCAAAAGCATATGGAAATAGGAATTCAGCCCAAATTACCTTAATCACCAAGTCAAACTTCTGGTGTACATCCCTGTTTATTGGCTTTAGGAGCCTCAGTTCGGCCGTTGTGAGATTCATATGGAAATACTGGGGATAATCCTCGGGAGTGCCTGCAAAAGAGACATGGAGATTTGAACAAATGCCACTTGGGAAAGACTCTGCTACACAGTAGATTTATTCTACTCATTAGTCAGCAAAGGAACAGAAACTCCTCCTGCTGTACAGAATTAAATGCTGCAGCATGTGTACATGGAGCTCACAGATACTACCAATGTGGCGTCAGATTGAACATCTCTCCTGCAAAGAGAGACTGAGAGACCTGAGGCTGTTCAGCCTGGGAAAGGGAAGGCTGAGAGGGGACCTTACCAATCTCTATAAATATGTGAGGGGTGAGTGTCAAGAAGAAGGTGCCAGGCTCTTTTTGGTGGTGCCCAGTGATAGGATAAGGAACAACAGGTACAAGCTGGAACACAGGAGGCTCCACCTCAACACAACGAGACACTTCTTTAGGGTGAGGCTGACAGAGCCCTGGAACAGACTGCCCACAGAGAATGCAGAGTCTCCTTCTCTAGAGACTTCCAAAACCTACCTGGATGTGTTCCTATGGAGACTAGCCTAGGTGATCCTGCTCTGGCAGGGGGGTTGGACTTGATGATCTTTGGAGGTCACTTCCAACCCCTACGATTCTGTGGTTCTGTGATGGGTTTCATACAATCATTTTTTCCCCTCACTCAGAAGATTCTTCTCAGCTGGGAATCCCCAAATGCTTGAGAACAAAAAGGAGCCCAAACACACCCCCAGCAGGTAGGAATGCCCAGTTTCTGGGAGATATGTCTAAATCTAATCAGAAAAGTGCAGAAACGAGCAGTCACTACAGCACATCAGCTCCCACATTGCTGAAACCCAATTTGCTGCACAGACAACACTGAGATGTTCTCATCTGAAATACCTGTAGCCTCTGCTGCAGTGATGGGCAGGCTCTTCAGTGCATTATTAACAGCACACAGATCAGTAACAACAAGAGACACATTCTTTTAGAAACCCTCCTAAGAAAAGTTTCTCATCAAGGAGGAAGCACCAGGTGAAACCTCATCTAACAGCTTATTCTTACTGCCAGCCCTAAATAGCATCTTTGCATCTGTGAAGTGCTTCCAGGACACTCTTCAGCAGGGTTAAAACATCAGCAGGCAGAGCCTGCCCAGATTTGTGGTCTCATGAAGTTTCAGCATGGCTATGGAAAGGCTGAAGATAGCCATGATGCTGCTGTGCCCAGCTCCTTGGCTGGCACGGTGAGGCAGCTGCAAGCCAGAAAAGCTCCCATGGTGCTGTGCTCAAGCCAAAAGGCTGTGACAGCAGAGCTTGGCCCAGGAGGAGGGAAGGATTTAAGCTGATTTTGAGCCATGTGATTCTCAGGGAACACTAATTGCCAGGGCAGGAGGTAGTAAAAAGCAGGTGCAGGAAGTCTCTCATTTATCAGAGAATGGGTTTGGTTGGAAAAGACCTCCAAGATCATTGAGTCCAACTGTCAAACCGAGATAACCATGGCCAAGAAACCATTTTTGAACACCTCCAGGGATGGTGATTCCACCACCTCCCTGGACAACATATTTCAATGCTTAACCATTCTTTTGAGGAAGAGAAATTGTACCTCTCCTGTTTTTTTTTAAAGACCAGGAGATGTTCTCTCCTCATCTGCATGGCAGAACACTGTACACACCTTCTCCAGTCTGTGTCTCATCCCCACTTTGTTGTGGTTTTACTGACTTGCCCTGAGCCAGCCTCACTGTCAGCTGGCAGAGGAGAGCACAACTCTGAATGGGAGCAGGGCTCAGAAAGACAAGGAGGTTGGAAGCAGAAAGAACTCTGGCATCTCACAGCTTATCAGCAATGTGCCCTTGTGGCCAAGAAGATTAAAGGTATCCTGGTGTGCATGCAGACGAGTGCTGCCAGCAGGTCAAGGCAGGTTCTTCACCCTCCCTGCTCCAGTTCTGGGGTCCCCTGTTCAAGAGGGACAGGGATATACTAGAGGGAGTCCAACAGAGGCTACAAGGGTGATGGAGGGACTGGAACATCTGATGGGGAAAGCCTGAGAGTCCTGAGGCTGTTAAGGCTGGAAAGGAGCAGCCTGAGAGGAGATCATATTAATGTTTACAAAGTTGTGAGGGGGGAGTGTCAAGAAGGAGGGGCCAGGTTCTTTTCAGTGATGTCCTCTGATGGGACAAGGGGCAATGGGCACAAACTAGGACCCAGGAGGTTCTACCTAAACATGAGGAGAATCTTATTTTGGCTCCAGGGTGACAGAACCCTGGAGCAGGCTGCTCAGAGAGGTTCTGTGGTTGTCTTCTCTGGAGACTTTCAAGACTTAATGATCTCTGGAGGTCCCTTCCAGCCCCTAACATTCTACCATTCTGTGATGGGTTTTACTAAAAGTATCCAAAGAAACTGAACTACTGATGGCAGCTGCACCATCTGGAGGTGTTTCAGGCCTAGAAACAGCACTGTGTGTAACAGCTGAGGGGCAGAAAGTGCTCCTAGCTGATGGGATACGTGCCCCAGGAAGTCCTATGAGCCCAGGAGTCAGCATCTCCTGAAGCAGCCAGCAGAGCAGGACAAACATTGCCAAGACAAATCCCTAATCCAATTTAAAAGGCCATAAGATTCCACACAGACCAGATGACTTTTCTGATAAAGGATGTTACAGTGAGGGTGGTGAGGCACTGACACAGGTTGCCCAGGGAGGTTGTGGCTGCTCCCTCCCTGGAGGTGTTCAAGGCCAGGTTGGAGGAGGCCTTGAGTGACCTGTACTAGTGGGAGGTGTCCCTGCCTATGGCAGGGGGTTGGAACTAGATGATCCTTGAGGTCCCTTCCAACCTTACCATTCTATGATTCTATGTTATCATTTCTTCACCTTTCCAGTGGAATGATTAGAAACTGCTTTTAGAAAGCCAGTAGCTTTCCCAGGAGATAGGTTACTGTCCAAATGCACCTGAAAGAATTTAGTTTGTGACTTGTAAATGACAAGAATTTGCTATAGAGATATAAATATAGGTAAATATCAATACATATTTAGCTAAAAACCCACATATTTAGTTACATAAATATAAATCTATATCCTGTGACAATCTCTGTATAGGCATAAGCCATCAACTGAAGGAGCAGTAAGAGGAAGAAACAGTACTGAATACTTTCTCTGTTATACCATCAAATAAATGCAGAGTTTCTAGCTACAAGTCCTGTGTTCTCTGCTCAGCCTTCTCATTTCAACTCCTAATTAGCTGATCCTGCAACCAAGCAGGAGCTCCAAGCATTTGGCAGGTAACAGATTGCTGTAGTCTTAGCAGCTTGCATGTGGCACTTTGGGACATGGTTTGACAGCCATGGTGGTGCTGGGCTCGATGATTTTGGAGGCCCTTTCCAACCCAGAGAATTCTATGTTCACAGGGGCTGATGGTGAAGTTAATAAAACCCAAGAGATTCAGGACTAAATGCCCAAGTAGAAAACAAGAGGTTTCCTGAAGGGAAACACATATAGAAGGAGGATAGAGGTGGCTGTGAGAGGCATAAAGTGATCTATCACAGGGAAGATGGAGCCAATGTGACATAGGGATGCCAGGAATGAATCCAAGAAAAAATAAGATCAAACCAGAAACAGGTACAGACAACAGCCACAAGGACAACCAGGGAAGCAAAATTTGGAATTTAATAAGAGTTCCATTGCCTGAATCCTAGCTGATGATGTCTGCTCAGCCACTGTCCATCACAGGAATGCTCTAAACTCCAGCATAGCTTAAATTCTGTGAGCAAAGTTTTCCAGAACAGAGATAGCTGCTTCTGCATAGACAGAAGTATTTCTATTCAGACAGAGCAAAGAAATCCTCAGTTCATACTGTTGCCTGATCTGCTTCCATAAAGGAGCAATTTCCCACTGCCAGTGTCTTCAAAAGGTGTGCTCTGCATAGCACAGACAGGCAGAGAACTCTTCACACCACCCCTACGCTGCCAGTGCCTCGTGAGTCCACTCTGAAGCTCCATGGATGAGCTCTGAGGCTCCTGCCTCCAGAAACTCACCTGGCTCTGTGTGTTTGGAGAGGTCTGGGGTATCAGAGGTGCTGGGCCAGCATGCACTGGCAGGCCCATGAGGACCCTGGAGAAAGGAGAGCACAGGGAGCGATGGCATGTGGTTTCTTTTCTCTGCTTCAGCATGTGGAGATGAATCACAGAATTGTTTTGGTTGGAAGAGACCCATAAGACTATTGAGTCCAACTGTCAGTCCAGCAGCACCATGGCCATTAAACCATGTCCCAGAGTGCCATGGCCACACCTTTCCTGAACAGCTCCAGAGACAGTAGAATCATAGAATGGTAAGGTTGGAAGGGACCTCAAGGATCATCTAGTTCCAACCCCCTGCCACAGGCAGGGACACCTCCCACTAGTACAGGTCACTCAAGGCCTCCTCCAACCTGGCCTTGAACAGCAGCCACAACCTCCCTGGGCAACCTGTGCCAGTGNTGGGCACACCTCTGCAGCCTGTCCAGGTCCCTCTGGATGGATCCCTGCCCTCTAGCAAGTGGACTGTGCCACACAGCTTGGTGCCCTGTGCAAACTTGCTAAGGGTGCACTTGATTCCACCACCACCTCCCTGGGCAGACTCTTCCAAAGCTTCACCACTCTTTCACAGTAAAGAAATTTCTCCCAAGTGCCAACCTAATCCTCCTCTGGTACAATTTAGGCCATTTTTTCTCTACCACCTGATACTAGTGAGAAGAGACTGACCTCCACCTCACTCCAACCTCCTTTCAGTGCGTTGGAGAGAGCAATATGGTCTCCCCTCAACCTCCTCCTAATCCCAGCTCCCTCAGCTGGCCCTCATAAGACTTTTCTCTAGACCCTTCACACTACCCACATCAAAAATGAGCAGTGAGTGCTCAACAAACCTCTGCTTGCACTCTTTTGATCTAGACAACAGAAGCAGTGAGCTGACAGCCTGAAAACTATCTCTTCTGTTTTGATGATCTTAGAGGAGAGAGACATGTCCACAGAGTGAAAAGCTCTCTTAGGTTTGCTTTTCTTGAAGCCAAAGAAGGGCTTTTGTGGGGCATGCTGCCTGCCAGGCAAACATGCATCAGGGAGCTCACAGGACTGGAGAGAACCCCCCAAGAATGTTGTGGGGTTTGGGGCTCTTTATTTCAGTATCAAACAGGACGTTAATTGCCCCAAACTGGCAGAAGACATCACAGAGTCAGTTCCAGAGTGAAGAGCAGAAGCTGATGATTTAAAGGAAAAAATGATTTTTCTCAGGGAAAAGAAATGAGTGTAAACATAACTAAGGGAAAAGCTTCAAACAGGGCTGGGCAGCAAAGACAAGAGTAGCACAGGGCTGTGATGCAGTTAGCACTGAGGAAAGAACTGTGGTGAAGACCGCAAATGACAGGAGCTGAGCAGGCTCCTATCATTTTTTTCCTTGCACACACACTACATGCTGCTTACACACTTGTGTGTTTCAGATACTCTGTGTGTGCCTATTGCAACAACCTCAAAATATTAACATTCCTGAAATCCAAGGGATGGACACTGTTGCTCATGGAAAAAAAAAATAATGCCAAGGTGCTGGAGCAGCTCCAGAGAAGTACAACACAGCTGGTGAAGGCTCCGGAGAACAGAGCTGGTGAGGGGCAGCTCAGGGAACTGCAGTTGTTCAGCCTAGAGAAAAGGAGGCAGAGGAGAGACCTTCTGCCTCTCTACAACTCTCTGAAAGGAGGTTGGAGGCAGGTAGGGGTTGGTGTCTTTCCCCCCAGGAACAAATGATAAGAGGAAATGTCCTCAAGTTGCACCAGTGGAGGTTTAGGTTGGACATGAGGAAAAATGTCTTTCCTGAAAGGGCTGTCAGGCTCTGGAACAGGCTGCCTAGGTCAGTGTTGGAGTCCCCATCCCTGGAGGGATGGAAAAGTCATGTAGATGTGGTGCTGAGGGACGTGCTTTAGTGCTGGATTTGCTAGAGCTGAGTCAATGATTGGACTCAATCTTAAAGGTCTTTTCCAACCTAAACAATTCTATGGTATATAACTTCCACGGTGCCCAAAGCATACACCAGGACCTGAACTTGTACAGGGGTGTAGTGGGAAGAAGGAAGCAGGATAAAAGAAGAACCCAAATTAGAATTCAATCCAATCCAATCCAATTTCAAATTGTTCTTACATTGAGCAAGTATCTTATCCTCTCATTCTGTGGGCATGGCTTTGAGCTTCCAGTGTTTAAAAAAAAAAAAATAAAATAAAGACAAATTTGAAGCTATAAAGAAAGAGTAGGTTTGGATCAAAAGCAAAAAAAAAAACCCACCCATATAAAGGAGAAATATCTGCAAGGCCTATTTCCTGTGAAAATATTTAATATTTTCTGAGGGAAAGGCTAAAATATAAATAGCACTACTGACTGGCACAAGTTAAGACAGACTTAAGATCTAAAAGAAATCCTTTTGAAGACCATAGGGGAAAAAAAAAAAAAAAAAGGAAGTCATTCTGCACTGAAAAAGCACCAAACTCCCCAAATCAAAGTGCTCTTGTCACAGGCTCACAGGATGCCAGGGGTTGGAAGGGACCTCTGGAGATCTTCACGTCCAACCCCCCTGCCAGAGCAGGAGCAGAGAATCCAGCACAGGTCACACAGGAATGCAGCCAGACAGGGCTCAAAAGGCTCCAGAGGAGACTCCACAACCTCTCTGGGCAGCCTGTGGCAGGGCTCTGTCATCCTTGCAGCAAAGAAGTTCTTCCTCATGTTGAGGTTAAACCTCCTGTGCTGTAGTTTCCATCCACTGCCCCTTGTCCTATCACAGGGCACAAGTGAGCAGAGGTGCCTCTTCCTTCCTTCTTTCTGGAAGAGTTTCTGAGGACACCTTATTGTGGCCTTCCAGTACCTGAAGGGGGTCTCCAATAAAGCTGGGGAGGGACTTTTTAGGATGTCAGGTAGTGATAGGACTAGGGGGAGTGGAGCAAAACTAGAAGTGAATAGATGCAGATTGGATGTTAGGAAGAAATTCTTCACCATAAGGGTGGTGAGACACTGGCACAGGTTGCCCAAGGAAGTGGTGGAAGCCTCATCCCTGGAGGTTTTTAAGGCCAGGTTGGATGTGGCTCTGGGCAACTTGATCTAGTGGAAGGTGTCCCTGCCCACGGCAGGGGAGTGGAACTGGATGATCCTTGTTGTCCCTTCCAGCCCTGACAACTCTATGCTTCTATGACCCCCAGCCCTCAGATATTTATGGACATTGATTAGATCCTTTCTCAGCCTTCCCCTCCCCAGACCTGAACAGCCCCAGGTCTCTCGGCCTTTCTTCATCAGGCAGTGCTCCAGTCCCTTCAGCATCCTCATAGCCCTCCATTGGACACTCTCCAGTAGATCCCTGTCCTTCTTGAACTGGAGAGCCCAGAAATGGATGCAGTATTTTGGGTGGGGCCTTACTAGGGCAGAGCAGAGGATAAGGAGAACTTCCCTGAACAATTTCTTGGAGGTCAAAACAAGTCATTCAAATACTAACAACACCAAAGGTTAGTGGCACACAAGTTTTACCAGGGTCACTCCTGAAGAACCTGGCAAGTTATGCAAAAGACTGAAAAAATAAAATGGGCTAAACCATAAAGTCATTGAATTTTGGGGTTGGAAGGATGCTTTAAAGGTCACCTAGAGCAACTCCCTTGCAGTTAGCAGGGACATCCAAAACTAGAGCAGGTCGCTCAGAGTCACAAGAGCATTACTGTCAACAGAAAAAAAGCATATATAAGCCAAGTCAATGAATAAATCAAGTCAATTTTTGAACAGAAACCCACCTTTTTTATTCTACAAGTGTTTCCAAATCTCCTTAGAGATGAGTTTGGCTGGCACAGGATTAACTGACAGCATTCTGTCAGATGTAAATCCAGCTGCAGCTTGAAGGAATCTAAACTGCTTCATGGCTATCCAAACAAAACCTTCTTCCTTTACTCAGAGGATGAAGAAGTCTGCCATGCTGAGGCTGATCTGCCATGGCTATGTGTCTTGTCACAGTCCTGGCAGTGGAGTCTCAGGAGCAGTCTCTTGGCACCGAGTGAGGTCAGGCCCCTGCCCCTTGCAGAGAGAGCTGAGGACCTGCACGTTCAGTGCAAAGGTAGTTGGTGCTAGCAGGGATTCATTCCATAGAATGATTTTCTTTGGCAAAGCCCAACCATTCTCTAACTCTACCAAGTCTGGTACTAAACCTTGTCCCTCAGCACCACATCTCTGTGTCTTCTAACACCTGCAGGGGTGGGGATTCAATCACCTCCCTGGGCAACCTATTCCACTGTTTGAGAACCCTTTCAGTGAAGAAGCTTTTTCTAATGTTCAATCTAAACCTCCTTCTGGTGCAACTTGAGGCTCTTCTCTCTCATTTTGTCACCTGTTACTAAGGAAGAGAAGAAACTGACATGCACCTGACTCCAAACTCCTTTCAGAGAGTTGGAGAGAGCCAGAAGGTCTCCCCTCAGCCCCCTTTTCTCTGGACTAAACAATCCCAGTTCCTTCAGCTGCCCCTCGCAAGACCTGTTCTCCAGACCCTTTGCCAGCTTCATCACCCTTCTTTCACTACCCTCTTAAGACAGATCTTAAAATCACAGACATCTCAAACCTCCTCTTTTTCCTTTTCCACACCAGAACTAGCACAGAAATTGCTTCAGCATCAGCCTCTGTACTTTGAGAAAAGCAGGGCAAGTGGAAGATTGCAAACCACTTCCTTCAGCTTTTCCATGATCAAGTCATACAAGCTGAGCAACAGGAAAAGAATGCCAAACACAGGAAAAGAGCAGGAGGAAAAAAATGAATGCAGCAGAGCCAAGTGGCTGTTCCCTGAACCTTTTCTAGATTTGCACTCCTCTCTGGCCAGGAACTTGCACAGTCAACTCATCAAACATTACATTGCAAGGCAAAGCATGCAAGAGCACAGGCAGCATACTTAGAGGTGGCTGCAGTAAAACCCATTCAGGTTCATTTAACAGGAGGAGAAAATTCTTCAGTGCAAGGGTGCTGGAGCCCTGGAACAGGCTGCACAGAGAGGTGGTGGAAGGCTGGAGAGATTCCAAACCCACCTTAATACTATGATCCAGCCAGCTGCTGTGGGTACTGTGTGTTGGACTGAATGATGTCCAGAGGTGCCTTCCACCCCTCACCATTTCTGTGGTTTCTGTGATGCAGCTCTGTGCCAGGAGGGTGCTGGAATGGAACCTGCTCTAATTGCCTTTCTTTGGCACCTTTTACTGCACCTTTGCAGCAGTGAGTGAAAAAAAGCAGTGTGGCACAGCTGCAAAGAGCACACAGAAGTCTCTCTGCTTTGACCTGTGTTGCTTCATGAGGACAGGCTACAAGAGTTGGGGCTTTTCAGCCTGGAGAATAGAAGGCTTCCAGGCGACCTTGGAGTGGCCTTCCAGGATCTGAAGGGGGCCTATAGGAAGGCTGGGGAGGGACTATTGACAAGGTCTTGCAATGACAGGACAAGGGGCAATGGGTTTAAACTGGCAGAGGGAAGATTGAAATTGGATGTTAGGAGGAAGTTCTGTCCAGTGAGGGTGGTGAGACACTGGCACAGGTTGCCCAGGGAGGTTGTGGCTGCTCCCTCCCTGGAAGTGTTCAAGGCAAAGTTGGAGGAGGCCTTGAGTGACCTGTACTAGTGGGAGGTGTCCCTGCCTATGGCAGGGGGTTGGAACTGGATGATCCTTGAGGTCCCTTCCAACCCTACCATTCTATGATTCTAAATAATCATAAATAATGCAGCCACCTGAAATACACTCCTGAACTGCAATCACTCGCCAGTAATAAGCAGAACAACAATTTCAAACATCCCACTGACCACAATAGGAATTTTCTGTTACGTTTCCACTCTCCCCAGTGGATCTGTTCCTGGCTGTTCATAATCAAGCAACCGATTGTGAGTAGCAAAGATAGCAGACACCAACCAACTAGGATGGAATAGAGGATGCCCGGTCGATCAGAAGGAGGCTGGATGTTTCGGTCCTGATCTATGGCTTGTATGGGTGGAGTGACACTGATGGGATTCACAAGTGCCTGAAATGAGAAACCAGACAGATTGAAAACAAAAATTAGGAAAACCAGCAGGCAGATCTTAAGGTTTCACACAAAACACCCCCCACTCAAAATGGTGTCTGCTGAAGCTCCAAGAGAAAAAGTGCTCAGATTTGAGAGCACTTTTGTGTCCCTCTGGAAATCAAAACAGAGCAGGCAACAGACAGACTTCTACAGCAACCTCCTGGAGATAGATTTTTGTAACATAATAGCAACTTTAAGCAAAGGAGGCTCACACTGTTGGAACAAACGCTTGAACCAGACACTTTGGATATCACCACAGAAAATGCTTTCAAAAGGGAAATAAAACCAAGCCAAATTTGAGACTGCCAAAGCAGCTGTGATAAACAAATACATACTGCAAGTAAATTCAAGTTGAGGTACAGACACTTCAAGAAAAGGTCCATTTGAAGGGCTTGGATGGACATGGCAGTAATTCAGAATCATTCAGAAGTTCTGTGTCCAAACATCAACACAAAGATGCAGAAAAAGCATTTCCAGGCTTTCATCTTGTCCAGTATTTGGACACCCATTCCTCACCTACCAACTCAACAGTATTCCTGTTCCTGCTAACAGCAATTAGCCCTCACTGCTGCTGTGAATGCTCTCTAAAGGCTTCCTGTGCTTTGTACTCTTGTACTACAGATTGCAGTGCTTGCCCCAGAGCTACCATTCCCATCACTAAAAGAAAAAACCAGTTCCAATAACCTTGGCTGCTTCATCCACTAGAACTGTAGCTGCTCCACCAACTCATGCACTCCAGCCTTTCCCACATCACCACCAGCCCCTGCCTTGGAGCTTCTACCTGTGTGGCAAAAATGGTTAATAATTTCTATGAAAAAGCAGATGCCTTTTGTTCCACATCTGACTCATCCTGCCAGCTTTTGTTTTGGAAAGCTGCCCTAGAGGCAACCACAACACAGCTAGCAGCAGCCACCTGAAAACTGTGGATTTCACAGAATGGCCTAGGTTGGAAAGGACCTCAGAGATCATCTAATTCAACCTCCCCACCATGGACAGGAATGCCTCTTGACGAGACTTGGCTGCACAAGGACTCATCCAGCCTGGCCTTGAAGAGCCCCAGGGAGGAGGCATCCACAGCCTTCCTGGGCAGCCTACTCCAGAGGCATAGAATCATAGAATGGTAAGGTTGGAAGGGACCTCAGAGATCATCTAGTTCCAACCCCCTGTTATAGGCAGGGACACCTCTCACTAGAACGGGTTGCTCAAGGCCTCGACCAACCTGGCCTTGAACATCTCCAGGGAGGCTGTGGAGCAAAGAAGCACAAAACGTGATCAAAGATCACATTCTGTGCGTCTGTGCTCCATAACCTCCCTGGGCAACCTGTGCCAGTGTCTCACCACCCTCACTGCAAACAACTTCCTCCTAACATCCAGTTTCAATCTCCCCTCTGCCAGTTCAAACCCATTGCCCCTTGTCCTGTCATTACAAGACCTTGTCAATAGTCCCTCCCCAGCCCTCCTGTNACTTCTTCCTAAGATCCAATCTAAACCTGCTCTCCCTCAGCTTAAAACCATTCCCTCTTGTGTCCTTCCAATGCCATAAATTACAGATTCTGATGTCAGTTGGGCAAATACTGCTGCACAACTAATTAAGCTCCTTGGAGAGGTGAACCAAAATGTGCACCCAGAAAAGGAAAATCTCCCCATGGCTACCCAGGATATACATAGAATGGTTTGGGTTGGAAGGGACATCCAAAGGTCAGCTAGCCCAAACCCCTCTGCAGTAAGCAGGGACATCCTCATCTAGATCAGGTTGCCCAGAGCCCTGTTGAGCCTCTCCTTGAGTATCTCAGGGATGGGGCCCCTGCCACTTGCCTGGGCAACCTGTTCCAGTGTTCCACTGCCCTCGTGGTAAAGAACTTCCTCCTAATCCCCAATATAAATTGCCTCTTGTCTAACCTCAAGCCATTGCCCCTCATCCTATCACTGCAGCCCTTTGGAAACAGCTCCCTTCCAGCCTTCTCACAAGCCCCCTTCAGGTACTGGAAGCCTGCTATTAGGTCCCCCTGCAGTCTTCTCTTCTCCAGGCAATAACCCCCAGGTGGAGGTGAAGACTCTGTAGGCAAGCTCATCCACAGCAGGACTCCATGTGCATACCCTGCAAGCTGTTGTCTTGGGGTCAATTTCCTAATTAGTTAGTTGGAGTTCTCCAAGCAAAGGAATTTCTGGGCCTGGAGTCACCAGCTAATGTATGGGGGCATCAGGCTGATCTTTACCAACTCCTAGCAAGCCTTGGCCCTTTGTGGCAGGCTCTCTCAGGACCTTGTGTTTGAGAGGGGGGTTGTACCTGCCACAAAAGCTCCTCATGCTCCACCTTCTGCAAGAGGGAACTTGAAATTTAGCATACAAATAGGGGTGAGACGAATCCACATTCGGCTGAGCTTTGGCACAGGCTGCAGAAATCTTCCTGCTGAGTTCTGGAAGAAATCTGCAAGAGCTTTAATGATGCCTGTCAATAAACCTAGGGAGAAGAGAGGTGAGCCAGGAGGAGCAGGCTGAGACAGGATTAGGTGGCAGGCAGTTTGCAGGAGGGAAGAGTTCATAACCTCTCCTGCCACTTCGGGTGTGGGGCCATACGCTTACCTGCACCAACACTAAGCTGCTCTGCCCACAGCCTGCTCACCAGAAGCCACCCCAAAGTGCATCCAAAGAAGTGTGAGCAGCAGGACAAGGGAGGTGACTCCACTCACTCACCTAGAGCCCCCTGCCCAGCTCTGGGGTTGTCAGCACAAGAAGGACAGCAAAATGTTGGAGCAGGTCCAGAGGAGGCCACGAAGATGATGGGAGGGCTGGAGCACACCCCTATGGGGACAGGCTGAGAGAGTTGGGGCTGTCCAGCCTGCAGAAGAGAAGGCTCCAGGGATACCTTAGAACAGTCTTCCAGAACCTGAAGGGAGCTATAAGAAATCTGTGGAGGAACTTTTCTACAAGGACTTGGGGGCAATGGCTTTGAGCTGGAAGGAGAGAGATTTTGACTGGACATCAGGAAGAAATTCTTTACAGTGAGGGTGGTGAGTCTCAAGGAGACACCAACAAAACAGACAGCAACAGTCACCTGAAAACTGTGGATTTGTTGCAATTCATCTGCAGTGCCTCAGACAGAAGAAAATTACAGATTGGGATGGCAGGTGGGACAATTCTGTTGCACAACTAATTCAGCTGTTGGGAGAGATGCACCAAAATGTGCTCACACTCACTGAGAAAAGGAGAATCTCCCCACAGCTACCTAAGACACAGGCACACACACTCACCAAGCTGGGGGCTGAGGACTCCTCAGACAAGTCCCCCAAGGGGACTGCCAGGCTGCTTCTGTGTGGACAGGCCCCTTTCTCCCTAGCAGGGCACCATTTATACCCTGCTAGTTGTTCACCTTCTGGTCTATTTCTTAGTATAGTCAAAGGGACAACTTCTCCAAGCAAGCAAAGGAACTTCTGGGCCCAGAGGCACCAGCTAATGCCTGTGGGTGCTGAGCCTCAGCCCTTGTTGCCTGGGGGGAAGGCAAGAGAGAAGTGGGGGGAAGGCAAGAGAGAAGGG
>WBNM01002596.1:1516-14830 GCA_013399055.1 Ramphastos sulfuratus
GAAGGGAGGCAGACAAGCTCTGACCTGGTCCTGACTCTCTGGATGATCTGTGTATCTCCAGGACTTCTCGTCTTGGCAGGAGGCTTTCAGGTGCAGGCAGGATGCAATGCCATGTGCAGTCTCAGCACGGTGTCACGCTGGCTGTGCAGGCTGATCTCGTAGAGGCTGTTCCTGGTAAACTCTTGGAAGGCAGTTCCCAGGCAATTCATAATGCAGTAAGGCAATAAGCAAGCAGAGATGCAATGGCAGAAAGTAGATACAACGGCAGAGCACAGGTTGTGCTCCTTGCTTATCTCCTTTTATCCATACAGCCTGAGACTAATGGGCCTTTGGACACAGAATAGCCAATCAGAATGAGAGTTAGCAAAGCCTGACCATGCTAGGCGAAGCCATAGGCTTGCTTTACCCAAATGTGGGCAGAGCACAGCCTTGCACAAGGCAAGTTCTGTACCTTGCTTACCGCAGGATGCAAAACAAGTCTGGGCAGGCCACAGTCCTCAGACTCAGTGGCTCCAGGTGCTTTGTCCTCTTTCCCGTGGTTGCTTCTCCCAAAAACAGATGGAGGGAGGAACAGAAAAACATCTCTGGGTAAGCCAGGACATGAATAAGCCTATTCTGGCCTATTTAGGCCTACCACAAGAAGTATCCCAAGAAATCAGTCATCACGTGACCGCGGCAGATGGAAGGGGAGCCGCACATGCATGCCATGTGGAGCACTCTGTTTTTTCCTGCATGACCAGGGGGAGGACATGAGGACATGAGATGGTGAACCTACTTCTAAATTGGAAGCTCATGTTACATGAACCGAGATGGAAGATGGTAGTTAGGAAGGGATCACCTAAGAAGGCAGCTACAATAGACAGTCAAGAAGGTAATCAACCATCTTTCAGACAGAGAAGAACTGAGATTACATCCCTTAATTCTGATGATGTGACCTCTGATCTGGCACCACCAAGGTCAGACAGTGAATGCTTTGATGAAGACCTGGAGTAGAGGGCCACTGCCTTCTATCACAAGGAGGAAAGGGATGACAGGGTGTACTGGGCTGTGTGAATTTGATGGCCTGGCACATCGAAGCCACAGAAGTATAAGGTGTTGGTAGACACAGGTGCACAATGTACATTGATGCCATCAGGGCAGAGAGGCCCTGGATCCATCTGGATTTCTGAAGTGACAGAATGCTTCCAGGAATTGTCTGTGTTAGAAACTGATGTGGCCCTAACGGGACAAGTGGGAAAAGCATCTCATTGTGACTGGCCCAGAGGCCCTTGTATTCTTGGCATAGACTACCTCAAGAGAGGGTACTTCAAGGACCCAAAGGAGTATTGATGGGCTTTTGGTGTGGCCACAGTGAATACAGAGATCAGGCAACTGTCTGCCCTGCCTGACCTTTCAGCAGATCCCTTCATTGTGAGATTGCTGCATGCTGAGGAATAAGAAGTGCATTTGCTACCAGGATGGTGCACTGGTAACAATATAGCACAAATCAAGACTCCCTGGCTCCCATCCATGAACTCCATCAGCTGGAGGTCCAGTGAGTGATAGGCAAGACACATTTGTCTTTTCATAGTCCCATCTGGCCATGCAGAAATCTGATANATCTCACTTCAGGTCTTTTGTTATATTTTCCCCTCTCCCTCATCCATCTAAGAAGGGGAGTGATAAAGTGGCTTTGGTGGGCATTTGGCCTCCAGCCAGGACCAAACTACAAGATCAGTTAATCATACTTAGTACATACAGCAAATACTGAAACTATCATCTTAAGATAGGGTAGAGGATGATGATCCAAAAAGCTGAAATCAGTTTTTATATTCATGCTTCATGGAATCCATTGAGTAAGCTGCAGAAGAAAAAATGTTTTGGAGAAAGATAATAAGCAGCAGACTGTGGAGAGCTGTGACATCAATGGCCATTGACTCTGATACTAGTGTTCATTTTCCCAAGAGAATAGTTACTTTCCCAGAGCAACTCTAAAAAGACATTAATTAGTTGTTTTTTTTTTTTAATTCTTGTATAGTAACCTAATGGTAGACATTACAATAGTGCTAAATGCTTAAATCAAAACAGGAAATTATGTTAATTGCTGTTGGATTTTACAGTTCCAGGTATTGAAATTGGTGTGTTTTCATAACTTCAGTCTACATAAACATAGCTCCACATATATTTTCTTTCACAAGAATATGTAGGGAAACTACAGCAGTTCCATTTACATCATTACTTACTGGCAAGTAATCAAAACTGTTATCACAATACGCATGTAGCCATCTAGGGAATTCATTAGACCTCCTTAGACCATTAGAAAAGATGCCTTTTTCCTCCTTTAACTATTTTATTATTATCTGTGGCTTTTATTATTTTCTTTTTGCTGTTCAAAAAGATTTAACTTTCTTTTCAAAATGCACACAGTTCCTCATTATTGGCACTAATATATTTACTTCTGACACTAAATCGTCTGTTAAAGGCACAGTCTTAAACAGTTACATTTTAAGATGACATTACAAATCAGATGAAGAAGATTAAAGAGTTTGGCTTTTGAAATTTTCAACTTCCTGTCAATGTTTGTAAATCAGCATTTTACCCCAGTGTCATCAACAATCACAACTGTTACGTCTTTATTTCTTACAGGTAACAAATTATCTGAAATTTGAACATGAACTAACGCTGCAGAAAAGACACTGATTTTCAGTCCACAACATTTAGACTAGAAACAAGGTCATATATTACCTCTGCCTTCCTTTGCTTTATTATCTATCCCCTTGGGGTTTCTTAGGTAAGAAGAATTTGAAAGAAAGCATTTGTCATAGCCAGCTGGAGAAAGTGCATTAAACTCATGCACATTAAATGACATGTTCCATTCTATGTGATCTCCCCAGCACTGTTTTCCGCTACACTACCATCTACCTTCCTCTTGCATACAGGCTTCCTGCTATGTCAAGCAGTATGAGACAGGTAAAACATACTGCAAGGCATTTGCTGCAACACTCAGTGTAGCTGAAGAAATTCACAGTACTATGCACTCCAAGAGGAATCATAGAATGGTANTCAGGCAACTGTCTGCCCTGCCTGACCTTTCAGCAGATCCCTTCATTGTGAGATTGCTGCATGCTGAGGAATAAGAAGTGCATTTGCTACCAGGATGGTGCACTGGTAACAATATAGCACAAATCAAGACTCCCTGGCTCCCATCCATGAACTCCATCAGCTGGAGGTCCAGTGAGTGATAGGCAAGACACATTTGTCTTTTCATAGTCCCATCTGGCCATGCAGAAATCTGATAAAGAGTTGAGATTAACAGTGGACTATTTTGGCCTTTGGCAGCAGAGTGCAAGCCACAGATTGCTTTCACTTGGAGGCATGTGCATTACACCTGGAATTGCTTGCCCCAGTGATGGAGCACCATTTGTCATGCACTAGTCCAGACTGCACTGGAAAAAAGTGATGCCCCTCAACGTGTAGAATACATTGATAACATCATTGTGTGGCACGACGAGGTAGAAGAAGTGTTTGAGAAGGAAGGAAAAATAATTCAGATTCTTCTGGAGGCTGGATTTGCCCTGAGAAAAACCAAGGTCAAAGGACCTGCACAGGAAATTCAGTTCCTGGGAATGACAGGATGGACACCACCATGTGCCTATGGACATGATCAACATGATAGGAACCATGTCTTCACCATCTAACAAGGAGACACAGGCTTTCCTAGGCCTTGTGTGGTTCTGGAGAATGCACGTTCCAGGTTAGTGTCAGCTTGTGAGCCTTCTCTATGAAGTGACCCAAAAGAAGAACAATTTTGAGAAGGACATTGAGCAATAACAAGCCTTTGAGCAGGTCAAGCAAAAGACAGCTCATGCAGTAGCCTTTGCTTGTGCTCCACATTGAAAATTGCTTGTATCTCACTACAGGCCTTTTGTTATATTTTCCCCTCTCCCTCATCCATCTAAGAAGGGGAGTGATAAANCAGAATCTGTGATCTGTGATCACGTTGGGGGATTCTGTGCTCCACAACCTCCCTGGGCAACCTGTGCCAGTGTCTCACCACCCTCACTGTAAAGAACTTCCTCCTAACATCCAGTTTCAATCTCCTCTCTGCCAGTTCAAACCCATTGCCCCTTTCCCTATCATTGCATTTGCCATTGTTGTGCCTACTGCTGGAAATCTGCATCCTTGCATCTGCAATTGTCAAAAATGCTATTGCAGCCAGAAAATAATTACATTATGGAAGGCTACTGAGAGCATATGGTCCAGGCATGGTATTGAAATATGTTACTTCCATAGGCATCTCCTCAAATGATCTGGTGGGTTGTTTATTGCAAATAACACTTTGACATGAGGTACCACTTCAGTATCTTACTCCAAAACCCACTTAGCAGTGCCAGTAGACAACAGATATCTATTTTCTTTCAATCTAAATATAAAACACCTGTGCTGGTTTGAGGCTAGTTGGAATATTTTTATGAAAAGAATTAGATGCTAGGCTGTGAAAAGCAAACACTGCTAATGTCTGCTTCACTCGTAGGCTTGCTGAGATGGATAAGAACAAGGATACAAACATAGATAACACAGAGAGTCTCTTGGTCTTTCTAGCTGTTCTTATCTTCTCTCTGCTGAGTAACCTAATTAACCACTCTGCTTCTAACTCCCCTTGCCCATCCTCCAAACTCACCTTACAAGTAAGCCAGACCCTGGGGTAAGGTAGAGGGGTGGAAAGAAGGTGGAAGCCCCTCCTGGGGACTCTGATTTCTGGGAGGGGGATTGTGTTTCTGTGTTACCTTTAACTTGCATATGTCTGCAACTATTCCTGCATATTGTGTATATCTCTGCTTGTACATTGTGCTGAGCTGTAAATAGAGCTTCAGTCCTTAACTTCCAGCTGGCTGAGTCTAGTCTGGGTGCTTTTGCAAAGTGTGGNGGGGGTGGGGGGGGGGGGGGGGGGGGGGGCAGGGAACTCCCAAACCATCACAAACACCACAATAATTGCATCATTAAGACAGTCACAGACTAATATATCACTAAGAAAATGTTAGCCAGCATAGCAGCAAACAGAATAAGGTTTATAGAGTAATTACTATTCAGTGTTAGCTTACCATCTTGTACTGGTGCTAAGGGCTTCCTGACACTTACTTTCCTTCAAATGGTGGTCTGTACTATCACTTCAATTCAGGAGCATTTATGAAGTTCATTTTGCCCATAAACTCAAATTGAAATTCAGCATTTTGTGTCATTTCATGCTTATACGTTCCAGCATGCAGTGAAACTAGAGCAGATTCAAGGGATGAGGGAATCCAGCTCATAAAAGGTTAATTATTTCCTTTAAAAAATTGTAGTTATCTTGAATCTAAAACACCAAAAGAAATATGAGTGTCCTATTTCTTGTTAACGTGGAGATACTGATGGCCTGATGTGTCCTATAGAAGAAAAGACAAATTTGCCAATCAGAGAGCAAAACAGGATTTTATGTTATTCTCCCAGGTTGGGGACTATAGGGTTAAAATTCCTCTAAGGACTAGAAGATTGTTATTCCATCCCATAATTCTGCTATCTTTTCATAAACTCAGGGCAAGGCCAGTTTGTTCTCCTTTCCTCCCCCTCCAGCCTTGTGTCAGGCTGGAGCTGCTTTATCAGGACAAACATGTAAGGAGCAAGCCTGGTTTGGGGCCTCCAGAGGCTGTGTTTAGGCCTCTTGGATGGCAGAGGCATGGGGGAGGGGAGGATTGGAGCACTGGGGATGATAGATTTAATTTTGGGTTGGGGGAAAATTCAAGGGGGTTCACTATGGATTTTGTATCTGCCTTGGAATTTCTGTCTGTAACTCTCTCTCCAAATATAATTGTTTTTCTCCAATTCATTTGAGAGCTTCACTCTGTTGGCTCTTTAAACCCACAACAGTTATGCAAATTAATGATGCATTCTCTGACTTAGGACCATGCATGTGAAAAACATAGATCTCAGAATACTGAAGGAGGAGGCTTCATCTTTGCTGAGCAAGGTGCTGAACATTCACTGTAGTGACTGCACACATTGCAGAGACATTTTTCAAACCTGAAGCTCATCATTTCAGAGCAGACATCTCAGCAGCTGTTTGTTAGTCTATTATTGCTCAGTTAGCTACCTTTTCCTTGAGTTTTGCTTTTCCTGTGTATATTTGCTGTGAGAACAGTGAGATGACTCATAGAATGCCAAAGCACCAGCAATGAATCATTTCAACTCCTTCAGCCTATGACAGATACACTCCATCCCTAGCCATACTTTGGTTAAGGGTGACTAAGGAACAACAGGTCTTTTGCCCTCTGGAGAACCTGCGTGCTGGAAATCTCCTTTCTCACATAGAAGAGAGTGAAGGTGCTTTGGAAAAGTACTTTTTAAAGATGATTTCAAAGCTCTAAACTGCAAGACAGCCAAAATACAGAACATAGCTAAACTGAAGAAATTTGTCTTGTCTCTACTGTTGACTAAAAGCCAACTACTCTATAAAAGTTATGATCAAGACGAGTCCAGTTTGAGCTCTCCCTCAACTGTAGCTGCACTGCATGCCAGTTGACTCTCTCCTTGAGCAGGAATGCCTCTCAAAGTTAGAAATCCCTTACCTGAAACTAACAGATTTTTTTCTTGCCTGATGTGGAGACCTCTTATTCATGCCAGACCCTTTGTAAGTGATTAATAGCATCCATACTGATACTAATGAAACATTGTTGTTCCATTCAATATTAATTATTATGAAGATAATTCAATTAGATGTGAACTATTCAAGTCAGAGACTAAGATTGGACCTGGTCACACCTAGGTGCCATAAAGAGTTTAGAAAGCAAAGGGGTTCACTCTCAAATTTGTGACTCAGCTGGAGGGTCCTTACTCTTTATGTCTCTGGTCTCTGTGTGAATCATTCTAATTCAACTATAATTCAATTTTCCTTTGTATGTTTCTTCCAAACAGTAATTAAGAAGGTGAGCCCTGCACTGAAAGATATTGAATCATAGTTAAATTATGATTAATTTAATTAAATTTACAGAATTCTGTAGAATGATTATATTACCTTAATAAAACATGCTGCTGCTGCTTTCTTTTTAGTGAGGTGCATTCCATGCATATGAAACAGAGTTGTAAGACACCAATATTATAGATCAAGAGCCAACAACAAGACAGCATACTTGAGTGCTTAAACTCAGCCCTAGCACTATCAGCCAAGGAGTCAGACAAGCTTCAAGACAAGTTCAGCACCAACTTCAGATCATGTGCATCTGAAATTAATTGCTACACTTGGAATTACTTTAATGGGGGTAGAAACAAGCAACTGGACACAGAATTTTTTTTTCTTTTTAAAAAAGAAAGAAGTAAAAGAAAAAAGAAAGAGAGGAGGTCTGTGGTAATGGGTTGGACTTGATGATCTTTGAGGTCTCTTCCAACCTTGCTTATACTGTGATACTGTGATACTGTGAATTGAAAAAAAAAATCATGTGTTAAGAATATCAAATCCTTATAAGTACTATAAAACTAGAAAGTATTATCAACCAAAATAGATCATATTTTCAATGTATTCCACTGAATAATATACACATATGTGTACTCTAATACTTATGGAAATAAGCATCATTCTTTATTCCAGGCTGGCAACAAGGTAACAATGGGAAAGATACGAACCATCACTTAAAGGAAAAAAGTTTCTGATAATTTTATAACTAACTTCCCTACAAAATGTTTGACTTTCAATAAATGCTGTTGTTTCAAGCAGAACTCCTGAAAAGCATTACAAACCAAAAAGTAATTGTGATGATACGTATTCCTCATTCAACAGAGGCAAAAAAATCTTCTTTATAAAGTGGTGCAAAATGTATTTACTATCTGGCTTTTCCTCTTTATTCAGTCTTTTTTCCCCATTTCATTCTGATTCATTTTTACGAAGAATTGAGTGCACCTTCAGCAAGTGTGCAGATGGCACCAAGCTGTGTGGCACAGTCACTTGCTAGAGGGCAGGGATCCATCCAGAGGGACCTGCACAGGCTGCAGAGCTGTGCCCAGGCCAACCTCAGGACATTCAACAAGGCCAAGTGCAAGGTCCTGCACCTGGGTAGGCACAATCCCAAGCACAACTCCAGGCTGGGTGGNAGGTGTCTGGTGCAGCCCCTCAACCTGCCTGCATGGTCACACAAGGCACGAAGCTTTGAATGCATTGGGCAGAACAAGAATGCTAAATGCCTATTGGCCAGTTTAACTTTCAAATTGGTCTGTTTAAGGGGGGGTGATTTAGAAGCCGCTGCCTTTCTGCACAGTACCTTTTTCTACACAGTAGCCTTTCTACACAAGGTGTCTACAGAGATTGTCTCTCTGCAGTACCCTTTAGCGGCTCGTTACCTGGGAATCGCCGTGGCCATGTGTTTGCAGCTTGCACTGGCTCAGCAGCAATTCATCTGCAACTCTCTCCCCCCCATCTCTGCCTGGAATATTTTGTATTTTCCTGCGGGATCATTATCATGAGTTTGGAAGTGTTCTTATACAGGAATCTTACTCAGGGATCCAAGGCATCCTGAGTACCATGTGCTAGGGTTAATGCTAAGCCTCTGCAGCACAGTTAGAATTTTTCCTGTTTTGTGTTCCTAGTTTTCCAAGTTCTGATTGTTTAAACTGTTTAATTCTGTGTTAATAAATATCCTTTGTTCAAATATTTCCTGTTGACCGAAAATCCAAAGAATCTGAGGGAATTTCCCCTGATTTAAAAAATATTAATAATAAAAAATAATATTCAGAGATATTAATAATCATAATTCATAACAGGTTATTAATACCTCATCATAGGTGTTCAAGGCCAGGTTGGATGAGGCCTTGAGTGACCTGTACTAGTGGAAGGTGTCCCTGCCTATGGCAGGGGGTTGGAAGTAGACGATTTTTGAGGTCCCTTCCAACCTTACTATTCTACGATTCTATGAAGACACTCATTTGAACAAACTGAAAAGCATTGTCTCGTAGCATGCAGAAATACTTTTTTTTTACTGACAGCACCAGGCAGAGACATTGCTACCCTGAAAATGTCATTGATTATCAAGACAAATTGGTAGAAGATGTGTTATAAAGAAAGCATATTTATTGCTGCTTTGCCAAGGTTTGTACGTTAAGCACATGGACATTGTTCTGTATCACATCTTTCTGTTTGAAACTGAAACTCTTTAGTGATTTAACTGGTGATGGTGTGGTTGCCTCAGATTTCCTACTGAGTGGATGGGCACATCACTGTTAAAATGTTGGCCTTCTTCGCACAGGGAACAGAGATTCTGCAGCCACTGCAAATTCTTCTCATGAAAGAGGAGTTAAACATTTGTTTGTGCCAGACCAAATACATAGGCAGGAAATCTCAGTCTTCATTTGTTAGTCTGGTACATTTCACATGGCATAAACAGTGCTTTAAAAAAATAATAACTGGTGTTTGCCTTTGACTTCCACATCACATACTCCAGATTTTCAAGTTTCTTTGTGTGTGGTTTTGAATGTAAATAGAAATGGGTACTTGCACTCAGAACATGTTCTTCCCTTAACGATGAAGCACACTGCAGATTTGAAAGCTGTATATTGTTAGACTTCACCTCCTGTGCAGCACAGTCGACAATACTGACAATTCTGGAAGGATAAGCTTCATATTTTGTTATACCCACATTCATTTTTAGTACACTGTAAATGCTCTCGGTGCTAAGAAAGCAGTCTCAAGAAGTTCTTTTCCCAAAGGAGTTTAAAGTGTGGTTTGGTGAAGAAGAACAAACGAGGGGGGAAATGTCAGCATATTGACTGAACAGTGTCATTTTTGTACAGAAATATCTCAAATATCTCTTGAGCTGAATGAACAAAAAGGAAGGAAATAGAGTGTAGTGAGGAAGAAAGGTGTGGCCAAGAGGGAGAGCTAGACAGAAGACCAATTTGAGCTTTTGTATGAAAGGATGGATTTCAAAGGTCTCTTTCCCTTACAGGAAAGTATCCAACTTATTATTGGCAATTTCTTCCCACATAAATAATCTCTCTTGAGAGAATAATTGGTGTAAGTTAGGCAATATAAAATGCAGTTGTTGAAACAGGTAACTATAATGGGCTGGCAGTGTGTTATGGGTGGGTTATTAATTATGAAATGTGAAACAGTAATGAAAATATGAATATTTATTAATGCAAAAAAGATTTTCTTAACTTATTTACATGGTCTTTATGCTCAGTTGTGCAAATAGATTACAGAATATGTACAGTGCATAGGGCAGTACCAAACAATTTCAAACAATTTAGCAAACTAGAAAAATACAAACACTAAGCTTTTGGAAAGATGTTCTTGTGGTGCAATATGCCAGTTGCTTTCTAGAGGGACTCAAAAAATTCCTTTCTGCTAAGGCAGAAGGCACAATTACAGGTTAAGCAGAGTAAACAGAACCACAGCAAAGAGCTTTAATTACAGAGAGGTTTTCTAAAATATTTGCTCACAAAATAGCATCTCTGGATTTCTGGTGCTGCATTACAGTTCCTGACAGTACCCAAATGTCATAGGTTGGGAACTATAGGGTTAAAAAATCCTCTAGGGACTAGAGGAGTCACAAAATTGTCATTCAATCCCATAATTCTGCTATGTCTTTATAAGTTTACAGCGAGGCCAGTTTGTGCTCCTTTTCTCTCCCTCCTGCCTGCTGTCTCTGGTGGGAGCTACTTATTTAAGTAAACATGTAGGGAGTAGGTCTGGTTATGGCTGCAGAGACCATCTTTGGGCCTAGCGACAGGCAGAGGCACTGCAAGGGAAGACAAGGAGCATTAGGGATTGTAGATTTAGGTTTGGGTATGGGGAAGATTTAAGGGGGTTGCTATGAACTGCTGCATATTCTCCATAACATTTCTGTATTTTTCTTTTCAAATATATTTTTGCGTTTCCTCTCCAATTCATCTGAGAGAGTCTCATTCTGTTGGCTCTTTAAAAACCATGACACCAAAATACTTGGAGGAGTGCTGTCAGTGGTATGGTAACCACTGGAAGCTTTTGGAGTTTCCCTAGGCCTCTGGCAGGGTGCCAGTGCTTGCATGGTCTCTGATCTGGTCTTCATCCTTTTTCAGGCAGACGATTGTCAGGGATCACTAGGTGTGGGGGGTTCACGATGCGAGGCCACATGACAACGACACCAATATGATGCATCCAAATCGCCCATTTATTGCTGACAATCAGCACATATTTATACAGGAATAGATGCCTGGTCACAAATTATGCATTCTCTGATTGGTTGCAGGCAGCTCTTCATGAGCTGTTCACATGCCAATAAGTACCTTCAACACAGTCATCATCATGCATCTTGTTTTGCTGTGCTACATCCTTGTTTAACATAACTACCTTCCTATTCTACATAGCTACTTTCTTCTCTTGAATGACTCACAGCAGAAGGAACAGCTGTGCTGGCAGCTCTTTCCCTTGTCAGCAATTCTTTCCCTCCATCATGACTCTTATCCTTCGTCCTGCTTAGCTCTCAGCTAATGTAAGAAGCAACAGACGATGTCCTTTCCAGGGCTCCGGACTTGACACGGAGGTTTGCAGGTGTGCAGGCAAGCACAGTGTCTTGCAGTGTGGCAGTAACCTGCCCTCTTTCACCATGTAGGCTGCAGTGAGGTCTCTTGGGAGCACTTTGCTCTCCCAGTAAACTCCTCCTTTTTCACTATCCAGGCTGAAGCATGGCAAATTATCCAGGTAGAGAAGCTTGACACATCAAAGCTTGTTACATAACAAAGCTGGTTTGAAGCAGCAAGGCTTCCTGGCCCCCAAGGCAAAGCAAGGTGAAGCATGGCAGCAGAGTAGGGCAAATTGAGGCAAGGCAAGGCATGGCATGGCTGTATTTATCAGTTCCTTGAGTCTTGATTGCTCCATTGGACAGCAGAGATGGACCAATCAGAATGACTCATGGCCAAAACTAACCATATTAGGTGAATTCAAAGGCTTTCTACACCCATATCTGGGAAAGCATAGGCCTATGCTTAAGGCAAGTGTACCCACCTTGTTTACCACAAGAGCAGACTCAGTAGCTCCACTCTTTTGTCCTTTTTCCTGCATCGCTCCCCACTCTGGAAGCAGGAGAAGGAGCGTGGATCAGGCCTGGACAAGCCAGGACACATATCAGGCCTGTTTTGTCCTTCCACAACACAGTTTTGCATATTTTACCATGATTTTAAATGGGAAACTTAAACACTAATATTCTGAATGATTGTGACTTTTAATACCTGTTAGAGACAGTAGATAGCTAAACTCTAGTTCTCTAAAAGTGACTGCAGAAGAGAATTAATTCTTTGCTAGTGAGAGCTGGTATTAAGAACAAAAATCAGAGTAATATCAGGCTGACCAAAGTACCATTTACTATATTATTGTATAAAAAGGAAAATACTTGCAGGTTCTTCAAACCATGAATGAAAATTAAATCTGAGACAAATTAGTCAACTAAATCATCAAAAGGAATCGCCAACTAAATCATCAAAAGGAATCATCAACTTGACTCCCATCTGCTTGCATTACTTAGACTGATAGAAAAAGCACAACTCTGCCATCCGTTCTTCTACAGTTTGAAGTAAGTCCAGACACTCCTATAGTGAGTCAGACTGAAATAAATGCATAGTTTGTATAAATACTTCCTGGTGTGCATTTAGTGCTTTGTGGGCCTTATGAAATGCATTCACAGCAGTACTCATTCAAGTGCTTTAATTACTGTAATATCTGCTGTAACAATAGTCACATACTAGAATTTTGAACTAAACATATTCATACAGCCTCAGGAAAAGGCCTAATTATCTGAGCTTTGCATCTTATGTCAATAGTCCTTGAAGGTTAACACAGCATTTGTCTATTATTCTTTCTAAAAAGTGTGTGTGTGTTGGGGGCAGTGAGGGGGGAAGTGCAAGTATCCCAGACTGCAAAGGGACACCTCCCACTAGTACAGGTCACTCAAGGCCTCATCCAATCTAGTCTTGAACACCTCCAGGGAGGGAGCAGCCACAACCTCCCAGGGCAACCTCTCCAGTGTTTCACTACTCTCAATGTAAAGAACTTCCTTCCAACACCTAGCTTAAATCTCTCCTTTTCCAGTTTAAACACATTCCTCCTCATCCTGTCATTACAGGACCTTGTAAATAATCCTCTGTCCATGTCACTGACAAAGATGTCAAACAGCACTGGTGCCAGCACTGACCCCTGAGGGATGCCACTTGGCACTGGTCTCCAGGTGGACATTGTGCCCTTGATCACCACTCTCTGTGTGCCACCATCCAGCCAATTCCTTACCCAGCAGTGCTCCACCCATCCAGTCCATGTTTTTCCAGCTTGGTGCCCAGGATGTC